>APFE030855080.1:40245-61911 GCA_000404065.3 Pinus taeda | reverse complement strand
TTACATAGTGGAAAGTAAAATTATGGCAACAAGGAAGTCTACCCTCACAACTATAAAGATGGAAGTGCTATTTCTCCTAGCCTTCCACAACCTACAAGGGTTACACCACAACAATTGGAAGAAAAAAGAGAAAAAGGGCTTTGTTACAATTGTGATAGCAAATGCACTAAAGGTCATGAGTGTGCTGAGAAGAAATTATTTTACATAGAGTATGAAGAGAAGGAAGAAAAGGATCAAGAAACATCAAAAGAAGAGGATATACGCCAGGACCCAACCCCAGAGATAGAAGAAATGAATCAGACCATATCTTGTAAAGCATTGGCAAGAATTACCACTCGTCAAACTCTCAAGATAGAAGGACATATCAAGAAGAAAAAGGTGCAAGAAGTGAAAGATCACATCAAGAAAGAAGAAATGAATCCAACCCTATCTTGTAATTCATTGGTCGAAATTACCACTCCTCAAACTATCAAGATAGAAGGACATATCAAGAAGAAAAATGTTCAAGAAGTGAAAGATCACATCGAGCATCAAGAAATGAATCTGACCATATCTTGTAAAGTATTGGAAGAAATTACCACTCCTCCAACTCTCAATATAGAAGGACATATCAAGAAGAAAAAGTTTCAAGCAGTGAAAGATCACATCGAGCATCAACAACAAGTTCTCCAACTTTTAAAGGATAATGCCACTTTGGTGCAGAATCAAATGAAACAACAAGTAGATCAACATTGTAGTGAAAAGAAAATTGATGTAGGTGATTGGGTATTTTTATGGCTACATCTCAAGCAAGCTATTTATGAGAAGGAAATGTTGGCAATACTACATGCACTTAAGAAATGGCAATCTTATTCAATGGGAAGACACTTCAAGGTAAAAATGGATCATGATAGTCTTAAATAATTTCTAGAACAAATATTATCTTCAGAAAAAACAAAAAAAATGGGTCACAAATGTGTTGGGTTATGACTTTGACATCATCTACAGAAAATGGAAGGAAATTTTTGTTGCAGATGCACTCTCAAGAAAATATGACGATGTGGAAGCTTGTTTTGTGTTATTTCTATTATCCAACCAGATTGGATAAACAAAACAAGGGATGAGTGGAAGAAGGAAAAAGAAGTGTGGCCACTCATTCAAAAGTTGCAGAATACCCCAATTCAAACAATATTGCTAGAACTTGAAGAGGAAGGAAAAATCATAATGGAACCTGGAGCAGTCACAGAAACAAGAACCTGATAGCTACGAAATCGATCAATTTCAGAGTATCTCATCAAGTGGAAGAACTTATCCACTGAAGATTCCACATGGAAGGATAAGAATTTTATATAGGAGCATCAAGAACTACTCAAGCATTGAAGGCAACAATTTTTGAAGGAGAGGGGCATGTTAGGCCCCTATAACTAGTGTAACCCCTTATTGTTATTAGTACAACCCCCTTATTATATTGTTGTACCCATGTAGTCCCCATATTGTTTTCATTGTGCCCCATAGAAGCCCACTATTGTTATTATTGTGCCCTTATATTATTATTTTTATGTTGGCTCTAGTTATATTATGACCCCTTAGGCTCCTATATATAGAAAGGAGTCTTTTCATTTGTATCATCCAATAATTGTTCATTTGTGTAATGTAAAGGAGGTTGCCCCCTCGAAGAGGATTATTTCTAAGGCGTTTATCTATCTTTTCTATATTTTTGTGAGTTGGTTTCATAACACCTTTCTTGCTACCCAACCTTCTGACAGATTTGTATAAACAATGATATTTTGCACAACCTAACAATACTTGTATAAATATATTAAATTCATTCTATTGAGTTTGTTTTTTACATGGATCAGAAAAACCATTAAACATGGTTGAAAAATGGAGATTATTCATATAAGTTTCTTGTTATCCCAATCTAAGGCAAGCAATGATTACCTGTATGCTATGCAATATTGTGATGAACAAATTCCTCCAAAGGAAAAAGAATGTACCTAGAAGAAAAACAAACAATGAAGCATACTATATTGCATTGATATAAGACTTATGAACATCTAGGGGGTATGGATCTAATGGAATTGTAGTCTTCACCAATTCCAAACTTGTGTGCAACCAGATGAAAGACATGTACCGAGTTAAAAAAGAGAGGTTAAAACAATTGCATGGAGAAGAAAAAAATATTGTCAGTCAATTTCAATCATTTAGCATAACACATAGTGCAAATGTTAATAGGATGTCTAGCGATCTATTTTATGGGGCAATGCCAACTCAAGATTTGTGCATGAAAAATCAATTAGTGTTAAAAAGTTCTCCATCAATATTTATTGATGGACATTGTAATATATATTTGATATGTGTGTGTGCTTTAGTTATCAATATGTCATTTTTAATGACCATGTGTTTTTTTCAATTGTATACCAAGTGTGCCCCCACTATGTAAGCACAACTTGATGAACTTGACATGTTTTAGAAAATTTTGTATTTAATTTTGAAAATGTGAGTGTTTTTACATTTATGTTTTTAGCCTTGAGTATATTTTAAATGAAGAGCTTCATGTTGTTACATTAATTTTTTGAATTCTTTCAATGTTTTTAAATAGAAATTTTAAGATCTTAAAATACATGATTTAATTTCAAGGGTTACATCATTTAAATGCATGAGGTAACTTCAAGGGTTATATCAATTTTTTGAATTATTAATCTTTTTAAATAGAAATTTCAAGATTTTTAAATGCATAAGGTAACTTCAAAAGTTACAACAATTTTCTGAATTCTTGATCTTTTTAAATAGAAATTTTAAAAAGAATTGTAAATGCATGAGGTAACTTTTTAAATATCATGCATCTATATATCTATAGATATCCATATCATAGATGAGAATTTGCCACATGATTCTTCGAGGTGAACATCAATAGAGTCTCATGCATCTACTAGAGTGGGAGGTCGAGGTCATGGATCAAAGAGAATATCAAATGAATCAGGGCAGGTCCATCGTGCACATCGTGGTATATGTGTGTGTGTGTGTGTGTGTGCGTGCGCGCACATTTACTTAAATGATAAATAAGTAGAATCATATGTATGTACACATAAATATTGAATTTATTTTCTATTTTTTTTAGATGCTTCACTCACAATGTTGTTGTGTGATGGTGGTCAACATTCTCTGAGTGGTCATCAATCTCAGGGTGGTTAGCATCATTATGGTAAATTATATAAAGAAATTATGTTAAAACAAATTTGTACATGTAAATGAATTGTATGTACATATGTGTATACAAGTTTTTCTTGCATGCATGTATGAATACATTTTTTCACATATTTTTATGTTTATGTAATTTTATATGTTGATCCAGAGGGTGAAAATGTTGGTCCAAGTAAACGTGAGCAAAGCTAGATAGTTCAAGAAGAAGGCCAGACACCAACTACCATTTATCCATCTGATATTCTTGATGAGCTTCCTTAGGAGACAAATCTCCAACAATGCACATTACAAAGGTGAAAAACTCTTTATTCTACATTGAGGAAAGATCTTTGGAGTTTGGAGCTACCCGTAGAGAGCAGAGAAAGCTTAGAAATAGTTGTGCACTCTCTAAGCTCATTTCTTGATATTTACGAGAAGCTTGGGCCAACCACAGATTCATTTATAGATATGATGATGCATTGAAAGGAAGTAGTGACAGTTCTCAATAAATGGGCCAAGGTTAATAAAAACGTTACAAAATAAAATGCAAAATCTATGTTTAATTTCAAAGAAGGGATGAAACGAAATATGCTCAAGGTGCAATATTTCAAGCACCCTAATATAGCCAGCCATTTGTATAATAGGTTCCTTGAAGTGTATGGAAATTTGCTATGGAATGATGAGTTTCCAGTTTATTTTGCAAAATTATTTTATGCAAAAAAACAATTCGATATGAAACCCGATTATAATGACCTTCCATTTGAATATTATGGTACTAGGAAAGGTCGGTTATATGATTGTAAGGGCGCATTACGTGATATTGAATTGCCTCACCCTCAACCACCATTGGTACAACAACCTCCTCGTCTGGTAAATTTGAGGTCATAGATGGATTCCACTTCTCAAATTAGTAGAGAAGGAAGGGATGCCATTATAGACAACATACAGAGTGCATTACTGGAATTGATCTCGGTCTAATCGGCAAAGAGCACGAGTTGATACATGTGCTAAGTTTGTATATAAAACAAATGAGGAGATAGATAATATGAATACTGGGGAGCTTAAAGCATATGCAAAGGATTTTCGTAATGGTTGGTAAGACCTAATTGTTCATGAACAAGAGGGTGTGGGATCAGTATGTGTTAATGGTTAGGGTGGGTATTTTAATGTAATTTGTAATGTATGTGTTAATGTCGTTTCACATAAATTTCGATATTTTTTTTAGATATAATCTAACACAAATGTATCATATTTTCACCATTTGTGATTAACGCGTTTGTTGAACGAAAAGTTTGATAATTTCACGGTCCTAGTTTCAGGTTCTAATGAAGATATTTTGAGAGATGTTGGTTTTTTTGAAGAGTTCATGTTCATACAACAATTATTCTACTTTTATTATAATGATATATTGTGAGGACATATTTTTAAAAGAAATAATTATGTATATATAATTAAATGTTAACATATATTGATTATGGCTGATGTTTTGGACATAGTGCCACCCTCTTCCTCCCTATTAGGAGATGTGCCACAAGTATTGAATATTTCACGTATGTTTTGTTATAAATTGAAGTGCAAGTTTCATTAAAAAATGATCTATAGATTTATATTATAGTTTTAAAATTTTGGAAATTTAGGTTTAGAGAGATAATTTCCATTGTCTAGACTTTAGCAATGGAGCTAACAATGAGGATATGATCATCTAAACAATTTGAAAAAGATGTGTTACAATTTTTTTAATATTGCGAGTTTATGCATTTTCATACATACAATTTAAAATTTCTAATATGTACATGTACATATATTTTACATGGCATCTAGGAGGACACAATGCAAGGTGAACACCAAAAGGGCACAACGGAGGGGGAACACCATGAGGTATTGCATGGAATTTGAAACTTTTTATAATTTTTTTTTATGATCTTACATTCTCATTTAATTTTAAATCATTAAAATTTAATATTAAAGTACATAATATTATGTATATATTCAATTACACGTGTTGTGCAGGGAATCCATGATTCATATGAGAGCATGAGGAGGTTGATAGATCATATATTTGAGTGAGATTGTCTAATTGATGCAACTTTTTATTTGCCAATATTTTAATGTTATATTTACTTTTATCATTATATAAATTTTGGACATATTTAAAGTAAAACCCTTTATTATCAATTGGTGCATCTTATTATTTGACAATTTTTTATTATATATTTTAGATTTTGGACATATTTTAAATATTGAACTCTTTATTATGATTTAATACATGCTAATTTTGGAGTTTATGCACATTTTGCATGGTATAATTTGCATGATGTGATGTTTGATGCTTAAAACTTGGTTTCACATATATAAGCTCATGAATATGTAGCAATGAAAGTAAATTTGCTTTTAGTTGGTACATTTTTCATTCAATCATTCTTATAATGTTAGTAGATCATTCTTAGGTTTTGTTTAAAGTTGTTTTATCTTGACTTATTTAAAATGAGTTTATTAAAATTGCAAATTACAAAATGTGAGGTCTACATTTTGCATTTGAATGAATCTAATAATTCAATGTAGATGTCTAAAACAATGATAACTTAAAATTGTATTATAAAATATGGTATGTACATTTTGCATTCATGTATAGAAAGTCTACTATGAATGTTAGTTGATAGTTAAATTTTAATATAAAGTTGTTTGAATACACATTTACATAAGTTAGATAAAATTGCATTATAAAACATGACCCACAATTTGCATGACACATGCATGGTTTGATGCTTTTAAATATTTTACGTATTTGAATTTAGTTGGTAGATTTTGCATTCAATCATTCCTTTAATGTTAGTAGATGATTCTTAGGTTTATTTTTTTCCCATTTTTTTGTCAAGTTATTTAAAACGAATCTATTAAAATTGCAAATTACAAAATGTGAGGTCTACATTTTGCATTTGAATGAATCTTATAATTCAATGTAAATATCTAAAACAATGATAACTTAAAATTGCATTATAAAATGGTATGTACATTTTTCATTCATGTATAGAAAGGCTATAATGCTATTATGGATGTCGCTTGATAGTTAACTTTTAATATAAAGTTGTTTTAATGCACATTTACATAAATTAGATAAAATTGCATTATAAAACATGACCCATAACTTACATGACGTATGCATGGTTTGATTCTTTTAAATGTTTTACATATAATTTAAGTTCATGAATATGTAGAAATGAAAGTAAATTTGCATTGAGTTGGTACATTTTGCATTCAATCATTCTTATAATGTTAGTAAATGGCTCAACCAACCACAATAAGAAATTAATAGAGCACTAACAACGCAATATACATAAAAAATTAACAGAGTAGTAAATCCTCAATACAAGTCTACATAATAGGAAGTATACATATAACTTTGTAACTCAATACAAGACTCAGTGAGTATCACTTTCACATCATCACATTCTTAAGAATGTACAACTTAAGAGTGCACAAATAGAAATGCTAACAATGCACTTGAACTCTAAGTTCTTAAAGATGAATCCAAGTAGAAGAAATTGTTGGGCAATTCAATTAAAAAAATTCTAAAGGAATGCCATTTTCAATGATCCGTTCATGGTAAGATTTTGACATTCTCCATTTTTTAACATTCGAATGTTTTTTTATTGAAATTCTATCAACTTTATGCGTGCTACACACACCAAGTGACTATATTGAAAACTTATGACATCAGGTTGATAGTTTTGAAAGTAAACATTACTCTCAGTTTGGTGAGTTTCTTGGAAAAAATAACCTTTCAGTATAATAGACCCTCTTTCATATATAAAATCATTATCATCATAATCTTCCAATAACTTCATTTTTCGTTTAGTGCACTACATCAAATAATACTTGACATTTTCTATGTTTTTAATGGGTGTAACTACAACAAAAACATCTCCTTCACAATAAAACAAGTGTAAATTCATATAGTAATTAACATGGAATTAACTAAATATCAATATGGACTTCATTTTATTATATATTTCTAGATCTCTATAATTTAACTATTATTTAGATACTTATACGCATTGATTTTAAAAACACACACACACACACACACACACACACACACACACACACATGTTTTAAAATTAATTGAAATGTTACCTTCTCTAACAAGATCATAAACTCGATCACCTTCAGATGACACTATAGTCTCCTCCGATTCCATCTCTTCGAATCTTACAACTAAAATTTTCCCCTTTGTATTTAGTTTTGTGTGTTGCCAAGGTATTACATACATATTGTTTTCACAAACATCATTGGATTGTGTGTCCTCTATGTAAATAGGAAAAAAACAAGAATATTTTATTTTATCAAATGCAAACACATTTCAATAATCCTTTGTTTTAATTGAATGCAATTTTCGAGTCCCTTTTACTGTTTCAGCTTCATGTGTAATCGATCTATCTAATTCTTCGACTTCAATATGCCAAAAAAAACCTATACTAAATTCAAACAAGAATTTAAATATGTTATTTAAAATACAATTTATATATCAAAGCCAATCATCCTCATATTGTTTAAACTATATAATTTATAAATGTTTGAAATTAGAAAATTACTAAAAATTATCATATATTAAAACTATATATACGTTAATTTGTATATATGTACATACCTTTGTACATCCTTTTATGGGTTAGTATGATGGATTAGTTTAGCATTGCACCATTGAAAAACTTGTTCAATTGAGACACATCTGTTTGTAGAGTGGTCCATTTGATATCTTCAAAGTGCTCATTTTATACATGCCCCTACACCATTACGTTCTCCTTTTGAATGACTAGTCTCAAAGAAATTCCAACAACGTTTAATGTGGGTTTTATTATGAAGACGAAACAACCAAAAGAATGATCGTGAAGATTTGAATTGTCCTACACATCCATCTGACCATATAAATTGTTCATTGAATTTTATTCCACGACCTTTCATTGACTCATAAATATTATCAAAACAATGTTGTACGAAATGTGTATCATGTGTACAATCATCGTTGTAGAAAAGTGGTATTCTTCAATAACATGTCGATTCTCACTAGTGATTTCTATATCATCAACATTTTCTTCAGCATGTCTATATAGAATATGGGAAAGCATAGATACTTGGTCAGAATGATAATATTCACTTTGTATTTCATTTTGTGCAGCAAATGTGTATTTCTCTGAAAAATAAATTATTGACAAAATGGTCCCTGGTGGAAACATTTCATGGGAGTTTTTGAATTACAGGTCCCACCATCGAGCTCTATGTGAATGCTTGTTGTACTGCTAAATTTCTATCTCAAATTTATTCCAAAACTCTATCACAAGAATTTCTTCTTCTTGTAAATCAATCCTTTTAGCACTTGTACTATTATTTAAATTAATTGATGTATGGATATATTCATATCTCTTACATTTCAGTTTTAGGTTAGACAATGATTGTTCATTGATATCAATAGAATATTTGTTGTGAAATAAAGTTAAATTTCCACAAGAATCACATTTTTTACAACCAACACATTTCTTTTAGTAAAATAATTCATGACTTTCTCTTTCACATAGAATTTTGGGATATGAAACCATGGATAGTGGAAGGAGGAGGTGAATTTTTTCCAAATGTTTTTTACCAATATTAAGGAAGGTGTCATAATATAATTGAAATTACACAAGATAACAACAACAACAAGTGTTACGTGCATTGATAGGTTTAACAAGCCATGCTTATGGTTGCACAAAAGTACTCATTGAGACATTAATTCCATGATTCTTTTTTATGAATTTATTGGAAAATGCTATCTGAGTGGTGTCCAAGATATGTTTTGCATGTTCTTCATATTGATTTCATGTTATTATTCATCTTATAACATCCCTTACTTTTGGTGAAACAAGTGAATTTTTCATCCAATATTCATATATTAGTTTTTTAGCATCTTCTCCAAGCCTATCTTTGTATAGTTGCCTACAAATAAATACCCAACAAGTGATTTCATTATTTATATGTATTTGCAATCAAAATTTCCTATGTTTATGCAATGTTTTTCATGATGTCCCTAACATTTTTTCCATAGATTTCTTTAGTAATTGATCAAACCATTGTCAATTGTATTTCTCTACGTGCATCTACATTGTTTTTCTTTCTATATCTTCCAAAAAAAATTTAGAGCACTATTTATATTTGAATCACATTTTTCTTCAACTTTTTATCTTTTGTTTGATTTTCGAATACCCAATAGAGTTGTAGTGTATTTTAATTTCTTTGATGTAAGGAGCTCTCAAATTTGAGCTTGATATGTCACACTTTCATATTTGAAGAAATTCTCAATAATGACCTTAACACGATATCATATAACATGATCAACATTTTTATCTCCATATATGTCAGTGTCAACATTTTCTAACATCTCATCATCGATATTGATTTCATATGTACATATGAAAATTAAATGTAAATGGGTATAAATATTCATTAAATAATACAATTGAAAAATAGAGTTTGAATGAAATTGAAATTAATAAATATGTGTAATTTCAATAATACACATGACATTTATATATACATACTTGATGGCGACTCAACTTCTTCACTTGAATCTCTTTCGACATTTTCAACAACATCATCAATCATTGGTTTGTTATCTTTTTCACTGTCTTTCAATATTTTCATTTTCATCATCAATGTTATGAAGAATATCTCTCTCTGTTTACATTGTAAAAAAAAAAACAAATTAGTTCATCAAATAAAAATTAAATTTCACAGTACACTAGTTAAATTTTAAATATCATTTATAATATTTACATTTACACACCTGCTTCAACTTCTAGTTGAGATTGATTTTCTTTTTCAATATTTGTGTGCCTTCCTTCTTTCTTTTGTAATTTTTTCTCCTATATTCTCTATGAGCCTCAATGTCTCATGTTCAATCTTATTTTCTCTTGCGATTTCTTTGATTTCCCATGATAATTCAATTTATGTAGATTTTAAATCTAACCCAAAATGGTCAATTTCCAAATCCTCCAAAAAAAAACTTACTTTTAAATTTAGACCAAAAATCTCACTTTAAAAATTTAGTACAAAAGAATTACTAAAAAAAAAAAACTCACCTTAAAAATTCAGCCAAAAAAACTTACTTTCAAAAAAACTCGCTTCAAAAATTCATCACAAAAAATCCACTTTAAAAAATTCAGCCGAAAAGACTTACTTTTAAAAATTAACCTAAAAAATATCAATTTAAAAATTCAGCTGAGAAGACTTACTTTAAAAATTAAGCTAAAAAATTTCACTTTAAAAATTCAGTTCAAAAGACTTATTTTAAAAATTTAGCTAAGAAATCTAACTTAAAAAATTCAGCCCAAAAAACTTACTTTAAAGTTGAATTAAAAAATCTCACTTAAAAAATTCAGCCCAAAAGACTTACTTTAAGAATTAAGTCCAAAAAATTTCCTCCAAAAAATTCAGCCAATAAGATTTAGCTTAAAATTCACTCCAAATGAGGAAAGAGTGTGAAAATAATGTTTCGGCTCCATTTATTTATATCATTCGGGCGAAACGTTTTTTGGAAGTGTTGTCTCATTTCATTTTTGTAGCCGATGGAAAACATTGACACATTTTTGGCCGAACTTTTAAAAATAATTCAGCTGAACTTTTAAAGTAGTTCAGCCGAATTATTTTTCTATTTATTTTAATGGGCGTTGACGACAAACACAAATTCAGCCAAATGTGGTTGTAATTCAACTAAACTATTTTAACCTACAACTCCACAATAACTCGGCTTTGGTCACATTTTTTCAACTTCAGAATGGTTAAACTCCAAATTTGGTGAGTGTTTGCAGAATTGAATCTATTTTC
This sequence comes from Pinus taeda, assembly GCA_000404065.3. Taxonomy (NCBI): domain Eukaryota; kingdom Viridiplantae; phylum Streptophyta; class Pinopsida; order Pinales; family Pinaceae; genus Pinus; species Pinus taeda. The sequence continues at coordinate 50,892 of APFE030855080.1, read as the reverse complement.
AATAGATATAAATGTTATAGCATTTCATAGAAATTTGCTAATTTAAATTAATTTTTTAAACAATTGTGTGCAAAACAATTCTGAAGGTCATTATGATTCAGTGCAATAAAAAATATGTATCTTCCAAAATACACTATAAAAAAAATATGAACAATTTATGGTTCATTACATTGGTCTGTCTTCTATAATGGATATGTTTTAGATTTTTAGTTTACAACTAATATGTTGAGAAATTTGACGCTCAGCTAAACATCTTCAAAATATGCAGTTTTTTCATATTGGCTCAATTCAAAAAATTCTAGTAATTATGATGTGCATCAGTTGGTTTGGTAAACATAATGATATCGAAGTAGAGTTTGTCTAGATTATTGCAACACATTGTTTTTTTCAAAAACGTCAAGTTAACAAAGAATACACTAGTGCTAAAAAATATGACGTGTTGTGAATCCCTTGATTTTAAAAAACACACACTCAAACAATTGCTAAGTTGACATATCAAATGTGAATAAAAAAATTCCAAAAAATAAGTAATAAAAAGCTAATAAAATTTTCGTTGCAAACTAAAATTATAAATAGAAAAATTGGTTTGACTTGCTGAAAGTTGAAGAACTTCTAAAAATGATATATTTTTCTCAAAAAAGGACAAAAAGTGTAACCCAACTTCACATTTTCACTGACTTTCATGTACAAACTTAATTATTATTTAACCTTTTTCTCCACATATCTCCTATAGTTGTATCTATTGTACATGGAAATTATGTATAAAATATTTAATAGATAGTGATTATACTAATTATCTATACATATACGTTACTTAATAAAACATAGGAATCTGCCAAGCAAGGAAAATTTAAGGGGTTAATATTCACAGATGGGCTAATTTTCTATGGTTTTCTAAAGAAAAAATTCGTCAATTTCCATTTTTTCTTAAAATGATTCTCTCAAATTTTATACTATAAAATTGTTTTATCTTAAAAATTACGAAAAAAATTTTGAACACTATATAAAATCATTAGAAATTTGAACATGTTTACAAAAATATTGCCAAACATTTTATAATTTACATATTAGGAACTAGTAATATTCACCAAGGTTTCTAAACTATAAAATAAATTTCCATACTTAAACTTTTCCTCGCTGCCAAGTGGTAACATGATGCCATAATTGGATGGTATTTTTCGCTCAAACAGGCCTGAAGGAGAAGGATTTGCAATTATTATATTCAATGTTTGCAAAAAATGAATTAGTAACGATGGCTCCTAACTCGAATTTCATTATGTTTCCAGTGGCAATTGCCCTTGGAAGCATGGAAATAATTCTACGGGAATAATTAATTATGAATTATTAAAATTTGAAATGTAATAAATTACTGAAGTTAACTTTAAAAAATTCAAATTAAAATAATAAAAAACAAGATCATATTACAGTTGGTTTGGGTGGAAATGTGAAAGGCCATGTGCCACACCTTGAATAATTAAAAAATACATGTAGCAATCAAAAACTCACACCTTGAATAATTGAAAAAAAAAACATGTAGCAACAAAAAATCCACCTTGTACTTAATTTTCTGCTAATTCATTCAGTACAACAATTAAGTCAGTGGCTTCTAAAGGTTCAAAAGGGAAAAACATTGACTGGTTGGCTAACACTCCTTTTAACTTAATTTGTTTCTTTTCACATGCCCAAAGGCCGCATTTCACAGTTCCTCCAATCTTTTCGCCTGTTCTTTCTTTGAATTTCGCATTTATGTGCATTTTTTTCCTGTCTTTTCCAGTATATGAAAAAATAGAAATAGAATGTTGTTAGGTGTCATGCTACTACCCAAGTGCCTACTATTAGTAGGGGAAATTATATTAGGTTACTAGTTATTGCAGGAATGATTTCGATCCATGCTCCAATCTCTGAATGGCCCAGTTCTTAGTCAATTCAATCTATATCTACAAGCCAGAACATGTAGGGTCATACCTAAAGAGCAGCGCTAGTTGATAGGGAGATACATTCAGGTCAAGGAGGTTGATTCAGCCATGCTAGTCAAGGAGTCTCATTCATGTAGGTTAGGGTTAGTGTGAGGGTGTACCCCATTATATCTCCTTCCTACACCCGCTCCATATTGACAACATAAGACATGAAACATACTCCTTCAATGAATGAGTGTTACAGTAAGGATGCAACCCTCAATTCAAAGTGGGAATGGAATTACAAAGCCAAGAAATATCTTAAGACAAATGGTATGAATGGGGGTAGTGAGTGGTATGTGCCCAAAAGAAAGAGAATAAATGGGGCTTCTAGATGTATGGTCCATGTTTGATAAATGAAAGATTTTTTTTTTTGGAGGTGGTACCTAAGCTATCTTTCTCAGAGCAGTCATGTCTTTGTTTTGCTTCCTCTAAGAGATGGATGCTTGATCAAAGTATTTACAAGTCCCATACTAGCCAATTCATTGGAGGTAATTATAGAATGGGTTTGGCTAGATGATGGGTGGGAGGCAAGACAATTTTGTCAAGCGTTCATTCTTTCCTACCTACTAGAGAAAGAACGGTTTGTTGTTGATAAACCAACTGGAGCTAAAAGTGTTGGCTTAATGAACTTTAAATAGCAGCTCCATGTCGATCTAAAAACTTGAAGAGATATTGATTCTTAGGAAGGAAATTCCCGGTAAGTGCTTGAAATTTGTAGTTGTAGCTATAAATTTATACAATTTTTTATCTTTTTGATAATGAATATAGTTTACAACTCTATCACCTTTGTACTCGAATAAATATATGATCCTGTAATTTTTCAACATCTTAATATCAGAAACATTCTCAGAAAATATGTGTTTTCAGGCCTCTTAATCTCAAAAACATTCGTAGGAAAATGTAATTACACATGAAAGGAAGGAAATTGAAACCCAGGTGTGGTGAAGCTTGAAGCATAGATTCATTGAGTTGCGGATTGAATTGCATACCTTGATCTACCTCAATCCTAGGTGCAGTGAAGCCTAAAACATCAATTCATTGAGTTGAAGATTGAATTGCATACCTCTCTCTACCTCGATCCTATTCTTACAGAGCTAAATGTTGGAATATAGGTAACAATAACAAAATGTAACAACAACACCATAAAGACAAAGGTTGGAACATGAATAACAACAACATTGTTCTAAACATAACAACATACGGGAAGGGGAGAGGCCCTATGTACTGGATGGGAAAATCCCAGATGTCAGAAAGACCTAGATGTCACAGGCATGCAATCCTAAAAGCGAAAGGAGGAGTTAGCTAAAAAACTTAGCATTTATTTTTAGTCTAGCATTACTTCACTTGCAAAAAACAATTCATCAAAGCTACTATATATCTCATCAATGCTATTATATATCCTAGATTTAACCTGGAAGATGCCTTGGGAAGAGGCCAAATAAGGCCTCAATTTTTTTGATTTGTTAACACAAAACATTGTCAATGTTTAATAGGTTGAGGAAAAAGTCAATTAAAACATGTATACCAAAACTTTGGGTTTAATTATCTATGTTTTTGTACACTGGGTCATATTTCAAGGCACATTAATTATAATAGTCCCTATTGCCTTATGGTAGGGACTAATAATAACAGTCTCATTATGGTTTCCATGGTGTGACTTAGGCACTGATGAGCCCAAAACAAAAATACATACTCCTACCAATTAATGACTACATATACATATGCCCCATCTCTTGTCATGGTCAAAAACGTAATTGGTATCATGTTTCATTTTCTCGAGCAACATTATTTGGCCTCCTCACAAAGACTAGTTCATCTCAACCAGTAGGAGGTTGTTGATTTTTCAAGTGTAACATACTAGCACAATGTTTCTGAAAATTTGATAATTACTTTTAATGATGTTGATTTTTCTTAATTTTTCTAGTATATCCTTAAACAATTATACTTTAGAAATTCAACCATGCAAGAAAAATAGAACAATTGAGGTCATAATGCACAAAGAGAGCACAATATTTACCATGGGAAAACCCACTATGAGGAAAAACCCAAGAACCTTTTTAAATAGAGAAAATATTCAATTCAACAAGAGACACACCTAGACCTCTTCTAGTCAATAACTAGGTCAAAATTGCCTTCAAAAAATATATGGTCAAGGCTATTTTTATCTCTCCATTTCAAGCTTTCTCATTTGATCTAACACTCTTTCTTATGATATTCCCTAGGCTGAATTTTTACCTCCTTATTCTGCCCAGAACCTCAAAAGTTATGGCCCCTACAATTACCCAGAATTTTAGCTCCCTACAACAAAACTACTAAAACAAATTGTGAACCAAGAGAGAGATGTAGAAATTCCTTGTAGATTCAAACTACAAATTGTAATATGCTAAAATAATTGACTTTAATATACTCTACTGATTAGCGGAAACAATACATGATTGATTAAATCACGAAGCATAAAAGAGAAAGAATTCAATCACACAACATAATAATTTTCTGGGGACAACCACAACTAAAAACCCCTACTATCTGTATATTGCATTAATAAGAAAATATGAGAAGATTACAATTCTTTTCTCAATCCAAAGCAACCTTTACACTATCTCAATTTATTTCACTACTTCACAAACAAGCTTTTACCAGTACTTAGCCAAATCTGCTAATTGTCAAGCTCCTATTTCCTTGTGCAATTTCCTAGGGAATTAGCCCATATTTAATTCAGAAATTCCTCAATTATGAATTGTGAAATCCTCATAGGCCTTTATATAGTTTCATGCACCACCTGTACAATTCATATGATTATATCACTGATAGTACATTCTCCCTGAACTCCAATCTCAAATGGGTCTTTCTTAGATCTGACATGCATAAGTTAATTATGAGTGAATCTTCAGTTTACTGTTTGACCAGTGTTGGTTACACTCCACTACTATATGTTACACCCCATTACTAGATCTTCCACTAATTCCTCCACCACTTGGAACTAATTTAACTCAGTTAAATTGAATTAATTAATTGCAACTCAAAATAAACTCAACCAGGGTTCCTAAAAAGTAAGAGACACTCTACATGACTCTAGTTAGACTCCCAACTCAAGTTAAATGAGCCAACTAAGTAAAATTAACTTAGTTAACTATTATAAGTTGCTATGAGATTGGAATTACAATTTAATTCAAGGAAAAAATTAAATTAGGATTTTCTTGTTGCATTTTTCAACAAGAGAGAGAAACTATCCACATTTGTGAACTTGAGATGTAATTCGTCCTTCTTTCCATCCTCCTTATCCTTCTTGTCCTTCGCTTTCTCGTTCAAAAGATGCTTGATGAAAGAGATGCGAATTGGTGCCTTGAGGAGGAGATCAAACTACCTTTACATAGTGACTAGATGGGTCGAATGGGTGTGACTCTGCCTAGGCCAACTTGACTTGGAGGGAGGTTGACTTGACAAATTTGGAGCCAAAAAAAGTTCAATTCCAAAAATTCAAATTTTCTTCTTTTAAAAGTACAAATGGGACTTGAATCAAAATATATTTTTCTTTTGAATCTAGCATTTGAAATATGCTTTACAATAATTAATATAAATGCATCAAGGGCCAAATATACATTCCAAAGACCGACCATAGTTACAAAATTCAATAGAGGTAAGCTATAAAATCAATCACATTTTATTTTATCACTGCTCTTTTACTAAATCACATCGCTTGGTTATATAATGTTATCATCATACTCTCATGACAACATTTGCACTGATTTGACTTCCTAACAAGAGTAAAAAAATTGTGTTTCCTTCAAAGAGTACATGACTTACTTAGTAGCAACCAAAATGATGGATGGGAAGTCAATCCTATGAGGCCAACGTCAAGATTTTATCATTGGCCCACCTCCTCTCACCACTCTATGCATTTCATCATTGTTTTGCCCCAAAGATACCCTCTACTTTATCTCATGCTACATCACTTCATAGAAAAAAGCCTCCTAATCCTCTTACAAAGTTGGTAGTAGGAAAATTGTATGCACCTGTTATGCATGTACACTCCCCTTGTGAGGCTACTTCCTCTCATACTCATTTAAATGTTCCTAAAATTGAAAGAGGAGAAAAGAAAGAAATTTCTTTTACAAATATGCATCCAAAGACACGAGGAGGGGGAAGAGAGAAAAACATAAATCTTAATACTTGGTTATTCCAAGAAAAGATCCTTAGTTATTGTGAGTTTTTCTATGTTGACATTGTCCTTTTTTTCCTTTACTTTACTTATAGGTTTTCATACTTTGACATTAGCGCATTTTGGGGCAACACTTTATACTGATTATGATACATCTTTTTTTGATGATGATATCATATGGGAGACATGAGACGATGCTTCATTGTTTATATGTTTATGGTTGTGTTGATGCCCCAAAAATCGTTACATCAACATTGGGGATAACCACCCGGTCCGGACCTTAATACAACTCCTTTTCCGTTTGGGATGGTGGCTCCGACTGGATATAATGGGACCAGTTTCCCAGTAATGAATAAAAGGGGGTGAATGAATGATTGGTTTTCTAATAAGTGATAATAAATGGAGGACTTATTCTATGAGCGAAAACGTAAATGAATATTTTATCTAGGGAAGCTTCTATTCTTAAGTGCAACGTTTAATGATCTGTGTTTGCTGATAGGCATATAGATGACACTATTCAATAAACAAAGACATTCATTTAAATGATAATTGCTTCGTTCAAATAGCTGAACGAAGTAATTGATAAAACAATATTACACTTCTCTTTTATATTACTGATACATGCATGATTGAGAGAATAACAAATTGTAAACATCCAATAGTGGAAAGTATAAAGTTTATTGTTAAAACACATTCACATATTCAATAATAGCAAAAATGACCAAACAACAATTCACATAAAAGGAATAATTTTAGACATAGATAATAGTATCATATGAGCTGCGAATTATTCCCTACACCAATCGCAATTTGAATTCCTTCTTCCGATTCAGAAATACTTTTAGATAAAGGCAATAGTGCACATTCACATCAAAGCTTCGTTATCAAAATTTGGAAAGATTGGTTCAGTTTCCATAAAAGAATATGCCTGAAGTACAGTAGTGCAACTTCAGGCTTAAGTCATATACAAAACTTACGACCCTTTCTAAATACATGAAAGGGTCTATAAATAAGAAACTAAGCTAACAAACTACAAAATTAAAATGCTACTAAATTGGTATAATCCGATCTTGAATATCTCTCCCACAGTGATCTGGTAATCGGCAGCAATGATTCATCCTTCTGGCTGTTTGCCCTTTGTCCTGAGTTGGAATATTGCCAGCATTGGCTCCACTTCTTGAGGGCGGCTGAGACGAGAATTGATTTGAGTAGCATAGGTGGCATCATGTATATCGGGAATGATACACGCGATTGCATCCGTTAGGCATTTGAGGGCGGCTCTCTGGATGTATGGTTTTACTAGGAACAACCAATAAGTGTCCCAATTTAAAATTTTAATTACTGAGATCAATCTCTCATTCTTTTCTAGTTCTTGGTTACATGACTGCTCCAGTGTCTTGGCTGATAATAGTTTACCTGGAGTACATTGAGAAATCATGTTAGATAAATAGAGAGTATTATTGATCAAGTCAATTAAATTGATCGTAGATAAGTTTCATCTAGAAACAGCTCTCTCTGCTTTCATTAATTGGGACTGCCACTCCATGAATAGGGTTTCTTTATGGGATTCTAAAATTTTGGGCAAGTTTGCTGCCTGTCCCTCATTAGAGTCCCGCCAAGTAAGAAAATCTGTCAAAGTGTCGTCGGCTTGCTCTATATCCTGCCTGGCATCAACTGATTTGTCTATTATAGATGTTGTTATGTCGCAGAGAGGTTCAACTTGGGCAATTTCATGACATAAGAATCTTATTTGTGTTATTAATGCCTTGTTAATCTGCATTGCCTCTGTTCTAAACTCGGCAGGCTGGGGAAGACTCTTGAACCTCTCTACTTGAGATGATAATTGAGAAAATTGCTCATCTTTTGTCTTTGCCATCTGTTCATTCATCGCCTTCAACTTTGATAATGCCTCTGATAATTCCTTTTGTCTCTGAATCGCTCCCGAATCGATCCTCTGTTTCTCTTCATGCAACCGTTTGTTGAGCTGGTTATTTAACTATTGCTGCGTGGACAGTTGATGTTGTAGTTGTTCTGACTTCTGTTGTTCCTCCGATAGTTGTGCTTGTAGTGAAGCGATCACTTGATCCTTTTCTTTTAACAAATTGCTTACCTCTGATGCCTTATCCATGGTGGCTGCCAAATAGGCACCGGCATATTGAGATAACTTTGTCAGGTCATCAGAGGGGTCAAATTCTTCTCTCCATACCACATTGGCTGTTATTGTTTGTTCAGGGAACAGAGAAGGTTGATCAATCCTTCTCCTTTTCTGTTGTCGCTTTATTACAGCCCTGTGTTTTGGGCTATAGAAAACATCCAGTGGAGGAATTTCCTCCACCTGCAAAATAATTTGATCCGAAGGATTCTTGGGAATTATTTCTACTACTGTAGTTGGGGGTAGACCGCTGGTTCCTTCGCTTGGAACCTCCTTTGATGTTGTATCTTGTGTATCGGCAGCTTTGGATGTTTCGACTTTCATTGAGCTCTCAAGATTGCTTATAATTGTATTAAATTGTTGCCATTCCTCGAGCAAACTTGGGTCCACTTGAGTATCAACACTCACCTCCTTGCTACTCTGCTCCTGCTACTTTTTCTGTTCTTCTTCCCGTATTCTCTCCTGTTCTTTCTTTTCTGCTTCCTCTTTGTTTTCCCTTTGTGCCTCTTGTTCATTCCTCTTTGCCTCTTCCCATTCTTTCCTCTGTGCCTCTTCCTGTTCTAACCTCCGGATTTCCTCCTGCTCTCTTCTTTGGACTTCTTCATAGATTTCGGATGTAGCAGGGGGTTCGCTGGTAAGCTTCTGCTCAGGCTCGCTTGATTTTATCATCGGGGTAGTAGCTAACAAATCTAGAGGCAAAGTTTGCAACCTCTCCTCTCTAAGTTTATTAAATTCTACTAACCCATCATCATGGTATCTCATTCTAGCTAACTACTGCACTTGGAATATTGACTCGACAGAGGAGAACAGGTCATCAAACTCATCTTCCTTATGTTCAAATTTAGTGACTTTGGCTTGATCTAGAGAATTATAGATGACTTTCTTCGGGTCGAAACGTCTATTAGGCAGAGTGGCAAGACTTAGGATGTTAATTTTTTCTGCCTCTTTCTCTGCATGTGTATAATCATGCAGAGTATAGACGCCACACCTTAGAGGAAAAGGAGGCCAAACTTTCTTCTTTGAATTTTTGAGAGTTTTTGTGTGTTGATGCAGTTGTAAGCTGATATGCTATTTCGCGAGCTAATAGCTTGTCTGGTATGTACAAGGGGAGGACATGAGGCCTGGCTTGACTGCTTACATAAGTGAATTTTTCTTCTCCAAACCAGGTTCCTAAGGCTGTCAAGTCAATCTCTGCCTGAGAGGAGATCTTAGGGGCAGGTTTATCAAAAATTGCATAGTAAATAGTTAGCATGAATCCATTGAGACTTGGTATAAAATGATGTTTATTAATGGCTTTCCTAATTTCTGGTGGTAGATTATGTATAAGGCATAGGGTCCTGTGGAGTCCATCTCCACCCTAACACAGGAAACTCAGAATTAAAACAGAGGGTATCCAAAATATAGGCACTAAAATAAAATGGAGGGATGAACCTATCAGTAAGACGGGATTTGTTTCTGAATTCAAGAATATCTGTAGCCAACTTATCCAATAATATAGTCCCCCAATTCATGATTTCACTATTACATGTTGCTTCCATCAAAGTTACCATCTCTATGGAAAATTTTGAAGAATCATGCAATCCCCACAATCGAAACATCATGACTCCAACATAACAATAAGGAGAGCATAAGGAGTCGACGGAGTACTTACCCTAAAGACTCATGTTTGTGTTTCGCCAGGTTCTGTCTCTATTCTCGTATAGGCCCCGACTCAGTTTCATTCTCATCTCGAAACTTCTCCATAAATGATTTATTATACTTCTTCTATGGCTCGGGAAAATGGTACATCTGTCTGAAATCATTGGGCTGAAATGAACCGAATACTCTCCCATCAACAGTGCAGAATGTTCTGTCCGTAATTGGAATTTCTTCAATTGCCCATCTCACCACATCTGTATACGGAAGAATTTTCTCTCGAGCTGCTATCCTGTGTAGGTAGGAATCAGCCAAATATTTTAAAGTAGCTTCAGATTTCTGGCTTGAACCTGCTGTAGCTTGTACCAATGTTTGTTGAGGTTCCTCGGCTTCAACCAGGTTGTAAATATTTTTCCAAGTAGTGCTGCCAAGGCCGAGACATGTGGTATCTGAGATTAGTCCCTTTTTGCTTGGTCCCGGTTCGGTGGCATGTTGTCCTATTACCATAGAAGTTGAAGTCGTTCCAGACTTCTTAGATTTCTTCCCCATTTGGTCTGGAATCATTACTACGGAAAAAACTCTGCACAAGAGAAAAATGAACGTAATGCGGAGAATAGATGGCGAAAACCAAGTATGGGGGAATTGTGTCAATCAATGAATAATGGAAGATTTATCATAAGGCTCCCGCGGATACAATCTTTGAAGGGATTTAGGCATAACTGCTCATTAATTGGCCGTTAAAA
>APFE030855080.1:11790-26300 GCA_000404065.3 Pinus taeda | reverse complement strand
TTAGAGTCCTGCCAAGTAAGAAAATCTGTCAAAGTGTCGTCGGCTTGCTCTAGATCCTGCCTGGCATCAACTGATTTGTCTATTATAGATGTTGTTATGTCGCACAGAGGTGCAACTTCAGAAATTTCATGACATAACAATCTTATTTGTGTTATTAATGCCTTGTTAATCTGCATTGCCTCTGTTCTAAACTCGGCAGGCTGGGGAAGACTCTTGAACCTCTCTACTTGAGCTGATAATTGAGCAATTTTCTCATCTTTTGTCTTTTCCATCTGTTCATTCATCGCCTTCAACTTTGATAATGCCTCTGATAATTCCTTCTATCTCTGAATCGCTCCCGAATCGATCCTTTGTTTCTCTTCATGAAATTGTTTGTTGAGCTGGTTATTTAAATGTTGCTGCGTGGACAGTTGCTGTTGTAGTTGTTCTGACTTCTGTTGTTCCTATGATAGCTGTGCTTGTAGTGAAGCGATCACTTGATCCTTTTCCTTTAACAAATTGCTTACCTCCGATGCCTTATCCATGGTGGCTGCCGAATAGGCACCGGCATATTGAGATAACTTTGTCAGGTCATCGGAGGGGTCAAACTCTTCTCTCCATACCACATTGGCTATTATTGTTTGTTCAGGGAAGAGAGAAGGTTGATCAATCCTTCTCCTTTTCCGATGTCGCTTTATTACAACCCTGTTTTTTGGGCTATAGAAACATCCAGTGGAGGAACGTCCTCCACCTGCAAAATAATTTAATCGGAAGGATTCTTAGAAATTATTTCTACTACTGTAGTTGGGGGTACACCGCTGGTTCCTTTTCTTGGAACCTCCTTTGATGTTGTATCTTGTGTATCGGCAGCTTTGGATGTTTCGAATTCCATTGAGCTCTCAATATTGCTTATAATTGTATTAAATTGTTGCCATTCCTCGAGCAATCTTGGGTCCACTTGAGTATCAACACTCACCTCCTTGCTGCTCTACTCCTGCTGCGTTTTCTATTCTTCTTCCCGTATTCTCTCTTGTTATTTCTTTTCTGCTTCCTCTCTATTTTTCCTCTGTGCCTCTTGTTCTTTCCTCTTTGCCTCTTCCTGTTCTTTCCTCTGTGCCTCTTCCTGTTCTAACCTCCAGAGTTCCTCCCGCTCTCTTCTTTGGACTTCTTCATAGATTTCAGATGTAGTAGGGGGTTCGCTGGTAAGCTGCTGCTCAGGCTCGCTTGATTGTATCATCGGGGTAGTAGCTAATAAATCTGGAGGCAGTGTTTGCAACCTCTGCTCTCTAAGTTTATTAAATTCTACTAACACGTCATCATGGTATCTCATTCTAGCTAGCTGCTACACCTAGAATATTGACCCGGTGGAGGAGAACAGGTCATCAAACTCATCTTCCTTATGTTCAAATTTAGTGATTTTGGCTTGATCTAGAGCATTATAGATGACTTTCTTCGGGTCGAAACGTCTATTAGGCAGAGTGGCGAGACTTAGGATGTTAATTTTTTCTGCCTCTTTCTCTGCATGTTTATAATCATGCAGAGTATAGACGCCACACCTTAGAGGAAAAGGAGGCCAAACTTTCTTCTTTGAATTTTTGAGAGTTTTTGTGTGTTGATGCAGTTGTAAGCTGATATGCTATTTCGTGAGCTAATAGCTTGTCTGGTATGTACAAGGGGAGGACATGAGGCCTGACCTGACTGCTTACATAAGTGAATTTTTCTTCTCCAAACCAGGTTCCTAAGGCTGTCAAGTCAATCTCTGCCTGAGAGGAGATCTTAGGGGCAGGTTTATCAAAACTTGCATTGTAAATAGGTAGCATGAATCCATTACAGACTTGGTATAAATGATTATTATAATGAGCTTTCCATAATTTCTGGTGGTAGATATGAATAGGCATAGGGTCCTGTGGAGTCCATCTCCACCCTAACAGAGGAAACTCATAATTAAAACAGAGGGTATCTAAAATATAGGCACTAAAATAAAATGGAGGGATGAACCTATCAGTAACACGGGATTTGTTTCTGAATTCAACAATAGTTGTAGCCAACTTATCTGATAATATAGTCCCCCAATCCATGATTTCACTATTACATGATGCTTCCATCAAAGGTACCATCTCTATGGAAAACTTTGAAGAATCATGCAATCCCCACAATCGACACATAATGACTCCAGCATAACAATAAGGAGAGCATAAGGAGTCGACAGAGTACTTACCCAAAGACTCATGTTTGTGTTTCGCCGGGTTCTGTCTCCATTCTCGTATAGGCCCCGACTTAGTTTCATTCTCATCTCGAAACTTCTCCAGAAATGCTTTATTATAATTCTTCTCTAGCTCGGGCAAATGGTACATTTGTCTGAAATCATTAGGCTGAAATGAACCGAATACTCTCCCATCAACAATGCAGAATGTTCTGTCTGTAATTGGAATTTCTTCAATTGCCCATCTCACCACATCCGTAGACGGAAGGATTTGCTCTAGAGCTGCTATCCTGTGTAGGTAGGAATCAACCAAATATTTTAAAGTAGCTTCAGATTTCTAGCTTGAACCTACTGTAGCTTGTACCGATGTTTGTTGAGGTTCCTCGGCTTCAACCAGGTTGTAAATATTTTTCCAAGTAGTGCTGCCAAGGCCGAGACATGTGGTATCTGAGATTAGTCCCTTTTTGCTTGGTCCCGGATCGGTGGCATGTTGTCCTGTTACCATAGAGGTTGAAGTCGTTCCAGAATTCTTAGATTTCTTCCCCATTTGGTCTGGAATTGTTAATATGGAAAAAACTCTGCACAAGAGAAAAATGAACGTAATGCGGAGAATAGATGGCAAAAACCAAGTATGGGGGAATTGTGTCAATCAATGAATAATGGAAGATTTATCATAAGGCTCCCGCGGATACAATCTCTGAAGGGATTTAGGCATAACTGCTCATTAATTGGCCGTTAAAACGTGTCAATCATTTAAATGCTCATTATATCCTTTACTTGCTGAATAATAGTTTAAGCATGGATTTGATTTTTTGGCGGTTGGACGCGAGCGAATCACTATCAGGAAGAGAAAAGGCTTTCAATGATAATTAATATAATATAGCAAAATCATATCAATCCTTTTCGAAAGTCGCATTTGGGTTCATCACAATCGGCAATCGGAGGAAGCCTTGGGCAATTTTATTTAAGTTTTATGGAATCCCCAATCGCCGATAGCGATATCGCTTGACTCGCATCAGGAATTTTGAGGAGAGTTCATTACATTCATATCGCATTCCCCGATTGCCGATTGCGATATCGTATCAGAGTAAAGGGGAGGGGCCTTTTATTATTTGTTTTCCCGATATCCATTGGCTACTTGCTCTTATCGCATCGGGGAAATTCAATGGGTCATGGTTATGCATCCTTTGTTGTTGCGATATGTGATCTTGTGATTGCTTTATCGCAATAATAAAGAATTATTCGTTTTTTTTTAAGACCAATTATGTCAGAAAGGTTTTTAAAATGTTTTGTTTATTTCCAAACCTTTAGAAGAGTGATCGATTAATACCAATTTAATCTAAAAGGGACCCATTTCATATTATAATTTTATAAAGTAAGATTTTATGAAATGGGGGGTTGTTGTATAGCACAACAGGTTGATGGCTCACCTTATGCACATAATTGTTATGATGGTGGTGTTAGTGATAATGTCATATTTAAATTATGGAGTTATGAATTTGATGTGAATTCTTCATGGCCATAGTCGGTAATCTAGGTGGATCTAGACACATATAGAAGTCTAAGAGGACTCATAAATGGTCAAAATTAAAAGCATTCAAATTTCAACAAACTCAACACTAGATCTAAGTGCTCGTCGCCTTGATTCCAACGGTGTGAACGAAACTCAAATCCGAGATCGTATGGAGGAGATAGGGCCAATAAAAGTTCAAGGTTGACTTGGCCAAGTGACAGGGTTAATGGACCTACAAATTACACTGTCAGCAGCCACTAGAATCTAGCCATTGGGCGGGTGAAATTGTGGCCTACTTAAAATTCCCATGACCCTTAAATTCAACAATGTTAAAAATCAATGGCTTATTATGAAGAAAAATGAATTAAAAGAATGGGGGCCGGGTTGTCGTCCCCGCTACCCCCGCTTCCCGATATCACAGTTATATATCTTTGGGGTCGGGGTTTGGTTGACCGAGAACCCCGCCCCATGGCCCATGCCACCAAAGTCAACATCAGGGTTAACGGGGCTCGAACCCACCTGGTCCATGTGGGTCGGCCCCCCTCGGGCGACCCCATATTTAAGCTAACAACAAAATGTTACCAAAATAAACTATCATATGCCATTAAGGGGATTTGAACCCAGTCCTCCGCCCAGTGAGCCAAGGCCATTACTAATGGGCCACTCCAGCCTCTTGGGAGGCTTTGCCCACATCCATTATTTTAACCTTCATTCGCCAAGCTATCAGGTGAGCACACCATCAGTTTGGAAACTTGGAGGTGGAACTATGAGTGAATGAGGCAACGGAATGGAGGAAGCATAACGGAACCATGACTGAGTTCCATAAAGAAGGAAGCATGATCAATTTTAACCATGATTTTCACATATTTCGAGACAAAATATTCCTTGATGCCCAAAGCTTCTCCGGGGAGATAAATTTTCATTTTGTCAGAATGATATGAAGTTTATAGTCATTTTAACTGGAATTTAGGAGGGAACTCAAAGGTGAAATCAGAATCAACATCTGAGAAGTAGATTTCTAGATCCTAATAGAGCAAAACCTTTGAAGAATCTTGAGGGAATCTTCTAGATTCCTTGGAAGCTGAAATTCACCAGAATCAGAATGCAACCAACTTTCTACTCAAAAGTCTCACAATCTCACAAGGATCATGATGGAGAGATCATATTTCTGATCTAAGTTGCAGATCTCCAATCACCCAAGAGAACAAAATCTTTGGAGAATCACAAGGAATCTAAAAGATTCCTACAAGTCCATATTTTGATGGTGTCAAAATTCGACAAATGGATTGTCGATTTTACACCTCTTGACGAAACAAATTGAGTAGTGTAGTCAAATTTTGCAATTGAGCCTTACATTTTTCATCCAATTTTAGAGGTCCAGGTACATGAATCAGTCATGTCATGTTTTCCTTCATAATCGTTGAGATGATGTATTATGTTTTGAGATCCCTGCTTAAGGTTATGTTGTGGGATCACTTTTTCCACATTATGTGAGATGTATTTAGCTTGTAATGCTATGTATTATTGTTGATATCCCTGCATAACTATGTTGAAGGGATACTCATTGCCACATCCTGAGATCATGTTAAGTTGTCATGTCGAGAGGAAGCCTTCTTTAGTGAGAATTCATGTAAGCGGAATGTCTCATGGAAAGACAAGGCACTGTTGTTTGAGGGAATATGACCTTGCTATGAAAAAGTGGTTTCCATGTAAGTCATCATCTCTTTTAGAATTATATGAAACAACCAACACCACCTTGACACCGCGCCCAGAGACGTAGTCCACATTGGATGAAATCCGTTATCAAATGTGTCGTGTTCATGATTTTATGATCGTTGTCATGTTTCCTCTTGTTTAAGCATGCACATGTGGTTCTTTTATGCTCTTTAAAATGAAATTCTAACAACATCACAAAAGTAAAGGATCTTGGATGATTCCGGTAGCTGAAGGAGCCTGGATCAAGTTTCGTATCAGAATGGTCTTCTCGTTGATGTGAATTGTGAGTGTGAACAATTGAATGTGAAACAATGGAGGATGAATAAGAATTGTGCGAGGCCTTGCTCAAGATGTCAAAAATGGTGGACATAATGTATGAAGATTATGAGTAACGGGAGAAAGAAAGAGTAGAGAATGATGCTCTATCCACACCTTCCACTGTATATTCATTGCCTTCATCATCTTCTCATCATTTGAATGAGGAGATCAACTAGAGCATTCAAGAAGATAATGTTGAATTGAAGATTCTTCTACGAGAAGAGAAGGAGGAGAAGCAAGAATTGTAGCTTCAGTTGCGAGCCACAAAAGAGGCCCTAGAAGAGGCCAGATGTCAAAAATAGTGGACATAATGTATGAAGCTTATGAGGAATGGGAGAAAGAAAGAGCAAAGAATGATGCTCCATCCACACCTTTCAGTGTACATTCATTGCCTTCATCATCTTCTCATCATTCAAATGAGGAGATCAACTAGAGAATTCAAGTAGATAATGCTAAATTGAAGATGCTTCTACGAGAAGAGAAGGAGGAGAAGAAACAATTGTAGCTTCAGTTGTGAGCCATGAAAGAGGCCCTGGAAGAATTGAAGCACAATGACCAGAGTCTTCAAGCAGAGCACGCTGAATTAAGGAGGCTTCTACAAGAAGAGAAAGAGGAGAAATAGAGGCTACATCTACAACTACAAGCCACGAAAGAGGCCTTGGAGGAGTTGAAGTGCAACGAAGGCTTAATGAAGCCCTCATAGCCTTTTTAGAGTCAATAGTTGAGGTAAACAATGTTGGTTTTTCTTCAAATTCATCTTCACATGATGTTATTTATATTGGAAATATGGAGATACTGATTATAAGAACTGACATGAGGCTCCTTACCAATATGGAGTACAAAGGAGGAGGACTTGGTGTTAATGGACAAGGCATGACTCAACAATTAGAGGTTGTGCAAAGACCTCAATTCACAGGTTTGGGATACACTGAAGGAGAATTCTCAAAGGTGTCAAATGCTTTCAAGGTATTGTTGAAACCATCAAGGAAAGAGAATGATGGGAACACATCACCATCATCCCATGTCAGTGCACACTGTAGAGGAAGAGCTAAGGCAAGCTCTCATCGCCATAATTACACCAAAGACAACAAGGAAAGGTATAAGAAGTCTCAGTATTATAATGTTCATTTCAATTAAAATCATGTTGTTAATGATGAACATAAATCATGGCATCAAAAAACATGTAATTTTTGTGGTTTACATAACCATGTGTTCGTTGAGTGTTGAAAGAGAATGGTAGAACGAAAGAGGATGAGGCATGAAAGGCCTTCTCCACATCAAGGGAGGAAGCATGTTAAGTAGATCTAGAGGAAGAATACTTTTTGTAGTCATTGCAATAGAGGTAGTCACAAAAGAGACACATGTTGGGGGTCCCATCCAGAGCAATGTCACAAGGGAAAAACACCCGTGTAGAAACCAGTTAGTAAAAATGTTCAACAAACAAATCACCACATTCATCTTGGTTCACTTTGTTGAGTAAGAAATGGTTTTTCTATATTGGCTATCTTATCATAGCCATATTTTTGTAAATCATTTGTTGCAGTTTACATTGTAAAATTGATGATGTTTTTCCATCACTTGTTGAAGCAACAATGATGTTTTGGGCCTTGCCTTGATAACTAGGGTATTGTTTCCATTTTGATGTAAACTTGACCACAAAGTATGTGTTATAAACCCTTCGTAATTATGCGATGCTTGGGTCATTAATTGATCATCTAATTAAGCATGTAATTTGCATAATATTGTATTATAGGTTTGTAGAGGATGTAGGTGTTATCTCATTGCATATGGCTTCGAAGGAAAAAGGTGGAGGAGAAGGAAGGGTGACTTGTCAGGATGCTTGTAGTGTAGACAAGGTACAAAAAAGTTTCATATTATTTTCATTTTTTTGGAGGACCAAAAGCTCCTGAGTGGTGAGGATTGATTCAAGTGGCTCCAAACACATGCAGAAGTCAAAGAGGACTTAGAAATGGTCAAAATTCAAAGTGTTCAAATCTCAACAAACTCAGCCCTAGATCAAAGTTCTTGTCCCCTAATTACAATGGTGCAAACGACACTTGAATCCGATATCGTATGGAGGAGATAAGGCCAGTCAAAGTTCAGGGTTGACTTGGCCAAGTGGTAGGATTAATTGACCTACAAATTGCATCATTTAAAGTCACTAGAATTTGGCCACTGGGTAGGTGAAATTGTGGCCTACTTAAAACACCCATGACCCTTAAATTCGACAAAGCTAAAAATGAATGGCTTATTATGAAAAAACAAAAATAATTAAAAAAATGGGGGGCGAGCTATCACCCCCGCCATCCCCGCTCCATGATACGACAGTTACATATATTTGGGGTCAGGGTCCAGCTGACTGGGAACCCCACCCCATGGTCCATGCCACTAAAGTCAACACCGGGGCCGGTGGGGCTCGAACTCGCCCGACCCATGTGGGTTTGCCCCCGCTGGGAAGCCCCAAATTTAAACCAACAACAAAACATTACGAAACTAAACTATCATATGCCATTAAGGGGATCCAAACCCTGTCCTCTGCCAGATGAGCTGAGGTCGTTGCCAATGGGCCACCCAGGCCTCTTGGGAAGCTCCACCCACATCCAATATTTTAACCTTCATTCGCCAAGCCAACAGGGGGCGCGCCATCATTTTGGAAACTTGGAGTTGGAACAGTGAGTGAATGAGGTGATAGAATAAAGGTAGCATAGTGGAACCTTGATTGATTTCCAAGCAGATGGAACCATGATTTGCATGTATTTCGTGACAAAATATTCCTTGATGCTTGAAGATTCTCCGAGGAGGAAAATTTTCATTTTATTAGAATGATATGAAGTTTAAAATCATTTTAACTAGAATTTTGTTGGGAACGCAATGGTGAAATAAGATTCAGCATCTAAGCAATAGATTTACATATTCCCAATAGAGCAGAGTCTTTGAAGAATCTTGGGGGAATCTTCCAAATTCCTTGGATTCTGAAATTCGCCAGAATCATAATGCAACCAACTTTATACTCAAAAGTTTCCGAATCTCATAAGGATCATGATGGCGAGATCATATTTTTTTATCTAAGTTGAAGATATCCATTCATCCTAGAGAACAGAATCTTTGGAGAATCATGGGGAATCTAAAAGATTCCTACAGGCCTAGATTTTGATGGTGTCGGAATTCGACAAATGTATAGTTGATTTTACACTTCTCGACGACATAAATTCATTGGTGCAGTCAGTTTTTTCAGCTGAACCTTACATTTTTCAGCCAACTTCAGAGGTGTAGGTACATGAATCAGTCATGTCATGTTTTCTATCATAATTTCTAAGATGAAGTATTATGTTTTGATATCCCTGCTTGATTTTATGTTGTGGGATCACTTTTTCCACATGATGTGAGATGTATTTAGCTTGTCATGCTATGTATTGTCATTGAGATCCCTGTGTAACTATGTTGAAGGGATACTTATTACCACATTGTGTGAGATCATGTTAAGTTGTCATGCCGAGAGGAATCCTTCTTGAGTGAGAATCCATGTAAGTGGAATGTCTCGTGGAGAGACAAGCCACTCTTATTTGAGGGCATATGACCTTGCTATGACAAGGTGTTGTTCATGTACATCATTATCTCTTTCATAATTATATGAAGCAACCAACACCACCTTCACACTAGGCCCGGACAGGTAGTCCACACTGGACAAACTCCGTTATCAAATGTGTCGTGTTCATGATTTTCTAATCGTTGTCATGTTTCCTCTTGTTTAAGGATGCACATATGGTTCTTTTATTATATTTAAAATTCAATTCTAACAACATCACAAAAGTAAAAGATCTTGGATGATTCTGGTAGTTGAAGGAATGCACATCAGTCGGGAACCCTACCTACTTTATAAATTAAATTAATATTAATACTTCCTAAGATGTCTTCTCTAGATTAAAAAGAAAACATTTTTTTTTAACACATTATTAGTTTAGAAAACAGGTTTTCCCTCCAACTACCTAATGGAGGTATAAAATTAGTTTGAAAGCAAAGAAGGAATATAAAAAAAACTAGTGAGGAGAGGTATGCATAAAATTTGGAAGTTGCCATTTCTTCCTCTAATTTATTCTTTCAAAAAGTATATAGATTACGTGTTTTTATGGTTGCAGAAATCCTTTTAGGAGTGACAAGGAGTGAAGTGATCTCACGTATCTTTTGGTCTTTTTCCTAAGGTTGTTATTATTTCTTACATTAATTATTGTTGTTAGAAGGTCTAGTATTTTTTTATTTCAGTGCTAATTGGTATAATATTTGCATAAACATTGTTGTCTAGTCTTATAAAAAAGAGCATGTTGTCCAACACTATATTTTACTTTACTGTTTGACATTATGGTGTCTATTGTATGAGTCTTATTACATCATAGACATTTTAAGCCATGTCTGGTCTTGATTCTCTAAAAAATTAGCCAAAACAACAAGTTGTACTTACATTTTGGTCAATAAAATCAACATTCATGATAGTTGATATCTTTAGCATGTTATCTCCAATTATTTTGTTGTGTATTTTATGATTTTACAAGGCATATTTCTCTGATATATTAGGTAGAAAGATATTATTAATTTTTATAATAGATCTTGAACATGTTCTTGTACAATATTTTGGTTGATATGGCATGATTTTTGAGAAATTTGTTTGTAAAGTGGCATATTATTTTGTTCTCATTCTGTTTTATTATGTTGGATAATACACATTGGCATATATTATTGTTCTTCCAGTTTTCTTTCCTATATATTGTACTGTGTAATTTATTTTCTTAAATCTCATTGTATTGAATTGCCATATATTTTTTTCCTTTATTTTGATATTTGTAAAAAGATCCTGTGAATAGTTGTAGTATAACTTGTGGCATAAAACCCAAGTCTAGTCCCACTATCTCACCAGCCTAGTGAGATCGGAGGGTGTTGGAGTGAATCTCAAAAACTCGGCTTGCCAACAAATCTTATTCAAGTGGCATCTCACAATTAATTCAACCCCAATATCAAGAATGATTGTAGCTTTCAAATATGTTTTTGTTGACTTTAAGTGTATCTTCGTAAAATTGAGTTGAATTGCATTACAAATGGATGTGTTTTCAATAGAAACTTATAACTTCCATTTTCTTGGTTTGGCAACATTGTCATCAAGTTGGCCATATGGAAGATCAATGTTTTGATCTTAATTTTAGAGTATTAATATATATTTTAATGGAAATATGTTCCTCTTCTCTCCTTGACTCTTGTAGGGTAGGATAATATTAGTGATTAACAATCAAACTTTAAGTTTTGAAATTTTATCAATGAAGGGGAGCTTAAGCCAGAACGAGAACTAGAACCGAGAACCATAGTCAACCATAGCTAGAGTCATAGTTGTAGCCGAAGCCATATCCCATGAATGCAATCCAGTTTATGGTTTTATTAAAACCACCATTTAGTGGAATACTTATAGTTTTTGTATACCTCAATTTGTGGTCATCTTCAAATTGTCATTTGTGAGCACTTCGAATCAATAGAGACCTTGATTTATCTCGTAGAACAACCTTGATGCTTCTTGGTAACATACTTTCATTACTTATGTTTTTATATGTTCATTTATGTTTCCTCTTTCATTATCTGTATTTCACTTTCCTTACATATTTGATTGGAACATGGGTCTTATTATCTTCCTAAGATGAGGCAGAATACATTATATTGAAGGTTCTCGTACTTTTTATTTTCAAGTAGTAGTTTCTTTTTGAGATAAATCTTTTTCATTTCTATTTTGTTGGGTGCATGAGATTGAAGCTAATTAGAGTGTTGGAATTGTCGGGTGTAGTTTTTATACCTATTTCCTATACTTTCTTTCCCCAGTTTTGACCTTGTTTCCCTCCAGGCCAACAAAACATTACATGTTAATCATCTTTTCCTTATTATAAATAGCTTATTTTGCCATCATGTTGTTTTTCCATTTGTGTTGAATATAAAAATACAATATTACTTTTTATGGCTAACTGGGGTAAGCATTGGAGAAGTCTTTTGGATCCTCTCCTTTTTTTCAGGTGTTGCTTACAAGAATGAGGTTATGGAATGAATAGTCGTGATGATAGGTCTAGGAGAATGATGGAACAAATTGCTGTTACACTTTGTATGTTGTTACAAGTGTTGATGTTACACCATGTACTATTAGAGGTTACCGTTGTTAAACCTAGGATTGTTGCTACCCAGAGATTGTTGTTACATCCCAACTTTCATTTGACCGCGGGATGTTGTTACACCGTAGTTGGTAAAGTAGTGGGTATTATTCCACGCAAGAGCTATTGGAAGTTACGAATTATTTATTTAGAAAGTGATAGATCCAAGTGGTTGTGATCTTAACCAATGTGTTTGAATAACATTTTTATTTAGGAATTGGTTATAATGATTTCTATTTTATGATCAACATGAGAATCATGAGATTCCCATGATGGATCTATTCCTAATTTTGGGTATGTAATAACTATAAGAGAAACTTAATCTCTCATGTATGGGGGACAACTGTTACCAGGAATAGTGTCCACACAAATGCTGCTATTCCCACTAAGATGGGTGGCTATCTTAGAAACAAACAAGTAAAGTCTACTTTCGTTTTCCTTTATGAAAATAGACAAGAGGAGAACCAAGAAGGCCAACCTTAGTCTTGCGCTTGATTTCCTCTCCTTCTTGATAGAGCTTCGCCGCTTCTTCTTCGTCTTCCCAGCTTCAAAAAGAACCTGTGGAATCACAACAAAATACTACTATCGAAGAAAAAAAGATATATACTCATAAATAACACAGGACCAGATGTGTGTTAACCATACAAATGCATATATAAACAAGTACAGAAGAATATGGAGGAAAACTTGAATAGATTTATTAAGATGAAAAGTAGAAAGAGGATTACAACCATATGTTCTGACCCAGCATCCTCCTCCAGCTAGGAAGCCCTTCTTCACCTCAAGCAAAGCTTAGATCACCCAACACTATAAATGTACACCAGAAAACCAACAACACTTCTCTATAAGATACAAAATTCCAGCCCCTGGATCTCTGTGATGAGGGATCCATATATAGTTGATTATAGGGAGGTGAGTCATCTTTTGAGGTCTTGATTAGTATCTTCTCTCTGATAGTTCCTACTTCCACTTGGATAATGTTGATCTCTTACTCATCCCTGGTCGAAAACAGAGAGGTAAGTGTCAGAGGGGAAGCTTCTGGAAGATTCCATGATCTTCCACCTCGCATTTTGTCCCTGCCATTTGTCCATTCCCGACCATCGCACCCTACAGAGGAGAAATTTAGTATGCATTACACCTTGTACACTAGGAAGGTGGTATGCATCGCACCCTCTGCACTAAGCTTTCTGTATGGTCCAGTTTTGACCATTTATGAGCAGTTTTCAGTGAAGAACTTCTGGGAGATGATGTAATCAGCTGAACTTGTTCCTTTAGGTAGTGAAGCAACACTTTTAGGGACTTAGGAGCCCTCAATTTATGGATATTTATGATTGGGTTTGAGGTTCCCAAAAATGTCTATAACAGTTGCCCCCTAAAGCATGAGCTCATTAATCTTTCTGATGTCGGGTGAAATGCTTTACTATGAGGATCTAAAGTTTTTCTGAGCTGGGAGGTGACCTATAATAAGATAAAATACAATGCATTATTTTGATAACATTTTTTCATGATCTAGCTGAGGTGCGCATTCCCATGCTCAGCTTTATAAATTCATTTTCATGTACATAGGAAAGACAATCGTCTGTGTGGCAGACTGATGATATGGACACATCATCCTTTGATTTGGATGATCATCCGTTCAGCAATGATGTACACTTGATGTCTTTATATTCCTGAATATATCACAGCCCAGATGGATGAAACTAGATTCGGGGTCTTCAAAACTCATTCAATCTTCAGTCGGAGTACAAGTCGATCCATGTGAAAAATGTTCTGGAGTCGAACATGGAAAGACATCACCTAATTACCAGCCAATGATGTAAGCTGTTAACAGGCGCGAGAGGAATCACCAATAATGACAATGACCCTCAAGGTACTACAGTTAAATTCATGTGGTGTGAAAAAGGACTTAGCGTCGAAACACCACGTAAAATCTCTCATCGAAGGCATTGATGTTAAACCTGTCACCGAAAGTGAGAAACTTGCCGTTGAGGCATGCAAGCTTCAAAGTACTGAAAGGGTTGTTCCTAAGTCAACTTCTTGCAAAATGAGCTGATGTCGACAAGAAGCGACCCATCGCAGGAGGGCCTTAATTAATTCCACATCAATGACACAGAATGAAGAAAATGATTTTGGAGGTGAAAAAAATCTGACGATACAAGGTTCAAAGTGGCAGTCATGAAGGAATGAAGCATGAATGTATTGCAGTGGGCGAGACACAGGTGAATTGTCTGAATTACTTCTCTTGAACATATCGGCGATGCTGACGATGGATTGGTAGCGTTAACCCCAAATATGGATGGTGTGATGGACCAGTGGTGATGACCAGTGAACGGAACAACCCAACCTGGCATGGATGCAGAAAGAAAGTGTCATGTTCAAGAGCGACTTGCTACCAATAAAGCTTCTTCAAGTTTTCTTTCCAATTTTCCCCAATCATTGCTGACCAGTACCTCTTTATTTTTGTCAAGCTTGAGGAGGATAACATATGCTTGGTCTATAATCCACCCTTCGGGCGAACCTGTCGCTATAGTTTAGCAAGCCTAGCGACAATGAAACTTGTTCTCGTCTATTTGGACGAGTTTGTCGCTATTCGGTTTTAACGAGTTTA
>APFE030855070.1:3474-20121 GCA_000404065.3 Pinus taeda | reverse complement strand
ATGAAGTGAAGAAACAGATTGATGTTGTACAGTCCTCTTTTAATAGTGTAAATTCTTGTTTAAACAGTATTCAGTTTGATTCTAGCATGACTCGGTCATACACCAAAGAGTCATTAACAAAGATTGAAGAATTGGGAGAAAGTCTAGTTGGTCACATTGGCATAACTAAGACAATCCTCACTGGCTTAAATGAAAAGTTTGATAAGATGCAGATCACAAAAGTAGAAAAGCCAGTCCCCAGTTCATTTTTGGTCAAGAGAAATATCCAGATTGAACATTCAATAAAAAATGTAGAAAAATTCCCTTTGTTGTTTCCCAAGGAAACCAAAGAAGAAGGATCTGAAAAGATCACGATAGCCTCCTTATTCGAAGAACCAGAAGCTCAAATCCTCCCGATTTATGAGCCTCTTGAGCATAGACAGCCCCTTGAGCATAGATATAACAGATACTCTGCACCAGATATAGAAGGAAAAGGGAAAATGCCTGAAGCACATACCTTTTTCCCTGATTCCCATAGAGAATGGAATATAGACAACATGAGTGTTGGCCAAATTCGTCAAATGATTGACATCGTGTATACAGAATACAAACTCATGTGTTTAAGAGCAAAGTCGGAGGTAGATGCTTGTAAATCCATCATCCAATGTTTTACAGGTACTCTTCTCAGATGGTGGGAAGCAGAGTCATCTCCAAAGTTGATTGAGACTATGGAGGCTGAAGTCTTAAAGGATGAAAAGGGAGATGTAATTCACAACCAAGATGGCACTGTGACAAATAACATGATTGGTGCCTTGACATCAATGATTCTGGAGCATTGGTGTGGCTGTGAAGTTGAAATAGCAAACAAACATGAGGTTATCCTGATGAACCTCAAATGTCATAAAATGTCTCAATATGATGATTTTCATAGAGACTGGATGCAGCGGATTTATGAAGTAAAGGATTCCAAAAATCTTCTTTGGAAACAGGTATACCTTGCTGCTCTACCTTCCAGATTTGTTGACTATCTCAAAATGCAGGATATTTTCCAATTGCCTTATGAATCACATACATGGGGAGAAATTTATTCCCTCATTACAAAGACTCTAGTTAGTCTTTGTACCAGTTCCAGAGTCAACAAATCCTTAGAAAAATTGTCTAAGTTGCCAGACAGAAAATCTATCTGCAGTAAATATGGATTAACAGTTGATGATCCATTAGTTAAAAGAAGAAAGTCTAAGAAAAAGGCCAAAAGAGAATTTAAAGAGACTTTCTATAAGAACAAAAGGAATTATCCGAAAAGGAAATATCCTACCAGGAATAAAGCCCCAAAAAGGAAAGGATATTATCGGTACATTCCGAAAACTCATTATTATAATCCCTCTGATATTCATCTACACTCATCCAAACAGGAAAAATGGAACAAGATAACATGTTGGGTCTGTGGACAGACAGGACATACTGCTTCAAGATGTCCTCAGGGAGAAGAATCTAAATTAGAAAGAGGGAAAAAGACAGCTGAATATGCCAAGAAAGCCAAACAAGTCAAAAAGGAACATGTTAGTTCATTCTCCTGTCTCAGATGTAAATCAAAACTACATCCCACAGAACACTGTCCAAACTTCCACATTGCCGCACAACATCAGATAGAAGATTCATCTCTGGACTCTTTCAGTAGTACAGATGAGGAAATACAAGTAAATGTGGGACAATTTAGTAATTCAGATACATCAGAATGTTCTTGTTCAGATTCTGATGAATGTGCATGCCATATTTTTTACAATGATTCTGAAGTGTCTGACAGCTCCAGCGAAGATGAACAGAGGACAAGGCCTGTAAAAGAAAAGGTCCTTATGGCATCCACTAAAGAAGAAGCTGAGATGAAAATCTTAGCCCAGATCAGGAGTATGGAAGAAGGGCCAATGAAAGATCGTTTGATTGAAGCTTTTACAGATCAGCTCAAATCCAAAGCTTCGAAAGATACAGGTAAGAAGCCAATATTTGTTGATGCTTCATATGAAAGAAATACCAAATCTTTTCAAAGGCATCACCAAAAGCCAGGGAAAATAAGATCCCTAACATTGGGCGAAGTGAGTGGAGAAATCCACCAGCTTAAATCAGAAATCACTGCTATTAAAGCACAAATAGCAGACCTAAAGAAAGGAAAAAGGATCAAAGAAGAAGAAGAAGAAGAGTGGGATTCAAAGCACAATGAAATTGAAATTGCAGAAGGGAGACCAGATCCACATTTTGGTTTTCAGGATATGCGATTATTTACCATTACATATCAACAACATCATGTAAAGGTAAAAATCTGTATCCAAGATCAGGTATATTTTATGACTGCATTACTGGACTCTGGTGCTGATATTAACATTCTGAATATTAAAAACATCCCAGCAAAATTTTGGGTTTCTGCAGAAAGAGAAGTGGTTGGATTAGGAAACAAAAAGCTCAAATATGAAATCCCTAGAGCCTCTTTATGCTTTGATACTCATTGTGTGTACATGAAATTTGCTATAGCAGACATACCTGTTGATTGCATATTAGGTAATGTCTTTTTAGCTGCAGTAGAACCACATGGCTCTACAAGAGTGAAGGGAAATAAATTAGGTTACTTCATCTCCGTACCCACATCCAGGGGTACAAGAAAAAGAATTGAACTCCCATATGTTTCTACCCCTCGAGTCTCCACCATGGTCCAAGCCATGCAAAAACTGGACAAGGCAGAATCATTGTTAACTGATCTTATTAAGGATTTAAAGAGCCAGCTGAGAATTGAAGACCAGCTGAAACAGCCACAAGTAAAGAATAGGATTCTAGAACTTAAAGAAAAACTGGCAAAGAAATGCTGTTCAGAAGAACCGAATGCTTTCTGGCATAGGAAGCAACATACAATCAGATTGCCATACAAAGAAGGATACAAAGGTAAGCCCTGCAAAAGTAGAGCAATACCTATGAGCAAAGAATATAGAACGTTGTGTCAACAGGAGATTCAGCAATTGCTTAACAGAGGATTAATCAGAGAATCCAATAGTCCTTGGAACTGTTATGGGTTCTATGTGAATAAGAGAGTAGAACAAATTAGAGGCATCCCTAGACTTGTCATAAACTACAAGCCTCTAAATTCAGTTTTAGCAGATGACACATATCCTATCCCACATAAAGGAGACTTAATCAGAAGAATTGCAGGAGCAAAGATATTTTCCAAATTTGATTTAAAAGCTGGATTTTGGCAGGTTGCTATTTATGAGGAAGATAAATTCAAAACTGCTTTCAGTGTCCCTGCAGGACATTATGAGTGGAATGTTATGCCCTTTGGACTCAAAAATGCTCCATCCAAATTCCAGAAAGTGATGGATGATATCTTCAAACCATACTTTGATTGGATGCTTGTATATATAGATGATGTTTTAATTTTTTCTAGAAATCTTGATGACCATTTTAAACATGTAAATATTTTTATGAACTTAGTCCGAAGAAATGGTCTTGTACTTAGTCAAAAGAAGATGGAATTGTTTCAGACATCTGTAAAATTCTTAGGACATCAGATTGCTAATGGTCAGATATCTCTACAACAGCATGCAATTGAATTTATAATATGAAAGTAAATTCAACTTTATTTATAACTTTTCTTATCGAAAATCGTGTTAGGATTTGCATTTTAGATTTGGAATCCCCTCATAAAATAAATACCCAATCGAATGGTGGTTTATCATAATTCAATGTGACATGTAACTTATTATACGCAAATAAATAAATAAATAAATCGAATGATATTTATTTTCTTCCATTTAATTCGTTAACCAACGCACACAAGGATTATTAACTTTGTCATTGACAATGACTTGCATAAATATTTTAATTATTACCTGCAATGTTAATCACACGTGTGATTTTGTTAATCACACGTGCGATTTTGTTAATCACACGTATGATTTTGATGGCTTGTAAGCATATCTTATCCATTGCTACACGTTGGATTACTTGCATATCTTATCCATTTTCCCTAGTTACAAACAAGTGTTCATGACACCTATGAATTGTCTCATTACATACACAGATGTTATAATCTTTTAGATTCATTGCTAATATAATGATTGCAAATACCCACTATGTTATAATACTTGTATTTTACTATTTTGGATTAAATGTAATTACTTGGAACAACAATTTGACATGGTTAGTTGGTGGAGGATTATCTCTATAAATATAATACTTAGGTATTGGAACAACAATTTGACAGGATTAGTTGTATATATATCATCTTTATATATAATATATATATATATATTATATATATATATATATATATATATATAACTGTTGAGTGTTTTTAATTCAATTTGTTTTGGAGTTTTAGGATATCATGATTTTATTGTTATGGTTATTCTTTTCAATAGTATTTAATAAAATACTAAAATTTTATTGTGATGATTAATTTTATTTAGATTTTAGCGTATTTAGTTATTGTTTTTATGTTTAAATATATGGAATAATTGAAATGTAAAAAATATAAAACAAATTAAAAGTATACACATATTCCATAAATAAGCACAAAATCTATCATGGGAAACTCATATGTGAGTTAGTTAGAAATGAGACCACTTTACTTTTTTTTTCTTCTAATATGGAAATATGCAAATACAAAGAAAGAGGTACTCTTTTTGGAGTTACCTAAAACACGTGGCTAGATAACCATCTATGGTTACGTTTTTTTACTTCCTCAACCCTCAATTAGAGTTATAGTTTGGACCTTCTAGAATCTTCTTGAAATTACACATGTGGCTAGCCCCATATGGATTATTAATGATGATTGGAGTGGCATCTTTTCATACCATGGTGGTAAACATTGTAGGTCAACTTAAGGGAGGCATAACTTTTGCATAGGAGCTTTGATTGACATGATTATTGCATCATTGGAAAGACCTTTGAGCGTAGATCAATATCAAGGGGTCCAAGCTAAATCTAGGAAATTTTGTACCCTAAATAATAATAATTGATGCCTCAAAATATCCCTAGAAGGTGTCAAACCCCAAATTTCCAAACTAGGACTTGCCACTAAAATAACCCTGCCAGCTAATCCCTCCAAATTTTTTTCCAGTTTGAAAACATCGAGATAAATGGCAAATAATATAATGATCCACTTTGGATCAAGTATGATTGTGCTTTTGTTTAGGTTTTAAATGGAATAAATATGGCATCTAATAAATAACACAATGTATTCATATATGCAAATGACCTCTAATATTCTTCGTTAGTTGTGTGTATAGATTATGCCATGGGACATGAAGGGATTTGTTTTGTTTGAATTTTAAAGATTAATTTATTTAATGTGGATTTTAAAGAGTGTCTCTCAAAACTAATTGCATTATATAACAATAGGATTAATATTAAGAAGGAAATCATTTGTGATCTTCAATTACCTTTTAATTATGTATTAGAAAATTGGGGAATTATTTATGTAATTGTCAATTTGGTGTTCATATGAACTCGCAAATTGTCATGCATCGAATATGCTAATATAACAACCTCAATTTTTTTATGAGTTTGTAGTATTCTAAATGAATGTCACAAAGAAAGATATTAAAGTTCTTTCATAAGTCAACGAGAAAATCAAACTACACTTGCACAAATGAAATGGCACACTTTTACCTAGTGGGCTTAAGAATCTTATTTTTGTAACCCCTAGCACAGGTAGAATTATTAATCTAAGTTGCAGGAAAGGAAATAACATTTCTCTACCTAGTAGACTTAGGAAGCTTGTTGTTATAACCCCCAACACTAGTAGAATACATCACATAGGCAGGAAGTAAATCACACAGGTATCAAAGAGGTGGCATGCTTAAGGATTAGATGGCCCTAAATTCTGTAAAAAAGATGCACATGAGAAGTAATTATAGCAGGCAACAATATAAATGAATTAATTTAAACCACAAGTTGTAATGTAGAATATTCAAACCATAATTATGCTATAAGGAATCTAATTACAAATAAAAATAATAAATGCAATTTCTGTAAACTGAAGTGAAGAGACAAAGTATTTGAAAATAGAGTAAACACATTGATCCTAAAAATAAATTATTGTACTTGTATAATTAGTGATTTGCATCAATGTAAGAAAATAGAACAATTGCTAAGCTAATTGAAAAGTAAATAAATATTGGAAGTTAAATTATATAGTTACAAGAATTACTTGGACAAGAAGGGGAAATACCTCCTTAAGAGAGGCACTGGTTATAAGAGTAGCATAATGCTAATTAATAACCACACCATTTAGGCATATGAAATGGAAATGAGACTCAGGCTTATATTAATAATTCAAAATGTAGATTACAAGCAAAGCTTTTCTCTATCCTTTCTCTCCCCTTTTTCATGGCTCTAGTAAAGATAGGTTTTTATAATGTTACTTTATGTCTTAAATTAACTAGGAAATCAAGCGACAACCATGAGAATCTAATGATTCTCAAGTAGTTTCTCTCAATTACAACAATTTCTCAAAAATAATACAAAAGACCAAACAATGTTGACTCTCTTAGCTTCAAAATAGTTGGAAGATGGGTCACTTTTATGAGTTGGATGATCCTTGGTCTCTGTCACTTTCCTTTGCTAGGTACACAAGTTGTTGGTAAATCAATTGTTGACAATGGAGGCCGACCAATTGTTGAGTTGTGCCAGCTTCTTGGGAGTTGTAGTAGATATGTGCAATAGATAGGTATCAGTGTGTTGCAACAAAAATTTCCAAGTGAGTTGCAACATCAGTCCAAAGTGATTCATAGTGCAAGATGAGTGTGATGTAGCATCAAGCAAAGAGTGTTGCAACATTGGTTCCAAGGCATGTTGAAACATTTTCATTACAAATTTGAACATGTCACAACATCGTGTTGCATTAAAGCTTTTGTATGCCATCATGTTGTAGTAGTAAGGATACAATTGTGTTGCAATAGTGTGCTCAAGGGAGTTGCAACACCACAGGAGCGTTGCAACAATAGGTCTTGGTGATGTCTCAAAAACCTATGGGAGTTGCAATAATGTAGGGGTGTTGCAACACATGTTATAGTGATATGATGGTGTTGCTACAACACAAAGGTGTTGCAACAACACTAGGAGTATTGCAACAACTATACCTGCATAACCCTCGAGAAGTATTTTCTCATGGTTTTCCACACGTTAACACAAAGAGGTAAATTCTTCCTTAAATACGCAAGAATAAACACTAAAATGGCATAACTAAAATATAATTATGCCTTGATCAGAAATTCATTCTTGCAAGAAAAAAGGGTGATGAAATGACTTGGAAATGGAAAAATATGTGCAAAAAGTTATTAGACACATGGAAAAAAGATGTCAATTTGGGAACTTGTCATCTCCCCCCATCCAAAATTGTTGCATGTACCTATAACACTAGGTATTCAGTATGACTCTAAGAGGTTTTGGATACCATGGAGATTGCTAATACAATATTCAATCTTCCTTGCTTCGTGGGAATGAACATAAGATCTTCTTTCTTCAACCTGCTTCCAACAAGAAAGCTCTTCATTCCTGGAACTATTGTAGTGTCTCTGATAACCTGTGGAAGGTAGCCAAATCATTGAGTAGTGGAAGTTGAGGCCTACCGAATGGTTACAAATTTATCCATGCATTTAATATATCAATGCACTCAACCCCCCCGACCCTTGGGAGTTTGCTTGGAAAGCTTATAAAAATATAAGGTAAATGTGAGGACAATTAGGTCATATGTTCAAATCCCTGGTTGATTTCCCATGGCCATGTGGCACAATTTACCTAATGGTTATATTGGTAGAAGTTGTAATCAAGCCTGTGTCATGCAAGTATGAGATTGACATCTTTGTTGATTCCTCTCTCTCTCTCTATCTGGGTGTGTGTGTAATATGTATATGCATAATATATATATGTATATGTACATGTATGTATGTATGTATGTATATCATTGCACTATCTTCAAATCTACTGGAAGGTTACTATAGTTGAATGGATCCTTCTTTCATATATTTTATGTCTCTTACTCCTAGTGTTGAGTGAAATTTTCTACAACTAACTTTAATAATTTCTCAATTTGTGCTCTGCAATGATTAATGGCATCTTGCTTGTTTTGGGCTATAAACTTTGTATGTTGTGGGGAGTTCACTTGGTTGTAATGTGTAAGGACAACATCCTTAAGCCTTCAATACTCCCCTCTGATCCATAGATTTCATTTGAAGTTATTCTTTGCCACTTTATAAGAAATTTACTAGTCAATATGGTTATTCAAGTAATATGCAAAAGATCTTAGATGAACATCTCTTGCAAAATATTTTGGGTTCTATATTAGGTCATGGTGCAACAAAATATTATGTCGGTATAGCTCACACAATAGGTTATTTTCATCATTAATGCATGCATAGTAGGCTTCTAGGAATGTGATTAGGGAGGTGATTTCATATGGTTTGGAGGTCATGTTGTATTTCCTATTAAACATGACATGTTTCTCTTGTAAGTACATGTTGTACATAGGAAAAGGATCCCTACAAATAAGTACAGATTCTACCAATATCCCATGTCGAATATTTTTTATTTTTATCTTTTCCACCTTATTTTAGAGTTCAATGGTTTCTCAACATATTTATTCATTTCCTTCCTCCATTGATCCCATTTGGGTCTATGGGCTTCTAAGCATTTTTTTGATCTCTCCATAAGGTATCTAGCAATCTATTGATACTCCTTGTCATGAACTATTCCCTCTTTATAGGTAGCCATCACTCCATTCCAATTATCTTCCTTAGCATTATCCCATTGGTCTTAAAGGTTTACCTAAACAATTTGATCCTTCCTCAAAATAGGATTTGTTAAAGTGGAAATTTCTAATAATTCATGTTCTTCATTCTCCATTTGAATAACTCTCTCTCTCAGTTTTCTCTTTTATGTGTTTTTGTTTGGGATGTATCCCTTGTCAAACAAAGAGATTCATGTTTATCATTTCTGTTAAGGAAGCTTGCTTCCTGAGAATGGAAATCTAGTCCCTCAAAGGATCAGCTTTCTCTCAATTTAGTTTCTAAAAGTTTGACTTTGTTTTACAACTCTTTGTTCTTTCTCTCCAAATTTATATTTCACCTGATAACAGATGAATACAAGGGTGTAAGAGAAAATGCACCTACTAACTTCTTCTTTTTGGGCTTGTAATTATTCTTTAGGCTTTGAGTGGAATCTTTAATATACTAGGATGCAACCTTCTCTTTCACCTCTATTTCAACGTGTTCTTTATCTACCTTTCCCTCTTGAGTTGTAGCAAATTCAATTCCTAGGTCTTCCCTTATTGGTTCACGTGGTTCAACAAGTTCTTATTTTTCTTCAGTTACCCCTACTAGTTCTTATGTGGTAGCTGGGGATATCACCTTTTATTCCTTCTATGCTATAACAAAAACCTCCTCTACAATTGGAGTTGCAGTAGTTGTTTCCTCTTCAACCTCACCCCTACCAATTTTAGTGTTGCAATAGGGGTTGCGATTTTCTCTTCAACTTCCACCCCTACTAGTTCTCATGTTGCAACAGAGGTTGTGATTTCCTTGTCAATTTGTGTTGTATCATGAGGAATTTCACTTCTCCTATATTGTACCTAGTCCTCCCTTTTTTCAAGATGGACACATATGCATGCCTCATAGTCATCCTCCTCAACCATTTTGTTGGACATCTAATACCTATAATTTTCAAGTCACTTTCAAGGATTTTTACTTCCTTTGTCTCGTGTGGCCACATGTCAACATTAGCCCCTACTTCTAACACTTCAATAGTTGTAGCAAAGGGTTCCCTCATTGTTGTACCTATAGCAAAAAATGATGGAGTTGTGGTAGAGTGTTCTCCTAATGTTGCAGCAACAACAACAAGTGATTGAGTTACATTAGCTAGTTCTTGAACCAATAGTGTAGGTGCACCTCTACTCTGACCCTCAATGCTCTCACTACATCAACCTAGGTTCAACCCTATCACTAGAGGGTGTGCTCGAATAATAGTTTGATCGATTCATGGTGTGATAGGTCATCCTTAGGCATCTTTCACTTTTTCAAATTGACCTCCATTTCCTTAAGTGTCCTCCATAGAAAGTATGGCATATTGATAAACCTTTGATGCCTTAGGTGATCTAGTAGCCTTAGATGATGCTAGTATATGACTCCATGGTCCCCCTCACAGGTAAAGTACCTCTAGAAAAGAAGATTTATGTCTTCCCACAGTGTTGGCAGATATTTTCTGTCAAAACCACTTACTTTTCTTTTTTTTTGTCTTCACCCACTTGTACCACTGCCCCTTTTACCATAGTTCAATAATTTTGAAGGTTGAGCACACATTGTAATGCCACATCATCATTCTATCCCTATAGTCTCTCGACATAACTAACACAACTTCTAGCTTGAAAATTTTCCCATGTGTTCTCATAAGCTTACAAAAAAAAGGGTCTTTGAGGGTTCTTCATGGTTTAGTGAACCCCGTAGTTTTCCTCACTCAATGCTTAGGCAAACTATTGGTTTCATAGTTCAAATGATAGTTTGTTGGGTACTAGTTCATAATAATGGAAAGGTAATGATGGGGCAATGGAATAGGTTATTTATTTGGTTATGGTGGTAGTGGAATGTAATAAATGAAATATTTTCAAAGTACATTTGATCAAGAAAATTAATGTTATTCATTGTGTAAAAGGAAATACATACATATGTGCTTATTGTGAGTTTTCCTCCAAGATAGCAGTTGAAAGTTGTCACATTCTTCATCCCTTAATGATGTCACCTTGTATCTGGAAATGTTTTTCATCCATGATGGTGGGCATGTTGTAGAAATGATGCTACAACATTATGTGTTGTAATTCCTGTTACAGGAAAATTTGGGCACATCAACCCTGACTTCTAGATCTATATTATTAGGGTCCATCAACCCCTAATTCAGTTGTTTTCATTCCCCAATGAAGTTAACCTACATCATGCTTGCTTCCCAAGAGTTTCATGACACCATTCATCCAAACAATGCCCCTAAGGAGATCAGCACATGTGGCCTTCTATCTGACTGCAATGCATTACAGGAACTACATTGTCTAGGTGCTATGCATCACACCTAACCTTTGTTCTACCTGCGCTGAGCAAGATCCATCGAATTTTTGAAATGAATCCATTGGATTCCTCATCCAATGGATGATTTTGGAGGTTTCTAGAAGGACAGAGCTCGGTTTTGGATGAGGAAGGAGATGAATGAACCTTAATCAATTATCCCTTCCTCCATGGAACCACTACCCAATTTTGGCAAAGCATTCATGAGGGCCATTAATTTCGTAACCTCCTCCATTCAGCTATAAAAGGACCTAGCATTCAAAGGTTGGTCTAGGTTGGAACTTCTGGAGCTAAGGAAATGTTGTTTGAATGAGATTAGTAGAGAGAGTAATGTTATCATGTCAAATTGTTGTTTCATGAGGAGAGAAGGGTTTGAAGCTGGAAGGATGACACTGAATCAAGCATGCATCTACATGGTTTGTAATATTTCCTTCTATTAATAAAGAGTTCTATACTTTTTCCCATTCATGTGTTATGTGATGTATATTGTACTTTCGGTTCCATAATATGTTTAGAGTCGGTCTTGAGCCCTCCATCAGCGATCAAAACTCTTTGCATTTGCATAGGTAGGTGTCTCATCAGTGTCAATTTTTGCATCCCGTTAGGCATGCCATAACCCTGATGGAGGAGCTGATGTGTTTATACCCCTCTTGGCATTGCTGGTTCAAGTCATTTCAGTCATTAAGCTCTTTCAAGCTTGTCTTGTCTTCTCTTGAGGTCAATTTCCTAGGTCTAGGGTTTTGGTCAAAAATGTTACAAGGTCATGTGTTTGAAAGTCAATGAGTGTTCAGTAAGCCAGAGGGATGATTGTAAAGGTGTTCTTCTAAATTTTTATCTGGTACTGTAGAAATTTTGAATAATTTAACACATATTCAACAGAGATTATCCTGATCATGTACTATTGCGGAAAACATACACAATACATAAGCTCCTCTACGTTGATCATCAATATAGCAGCATCAATAACAATAAAACATCAAGAGCATTTACACATTAACACAGTA
Source organism: Pinus taeda (assembly GCA_000404065.3). Classification (NCBI taxonomy): domain Eukaryota; kingdom Viridiplantae; phylum Streptophyta; class Pinopsida; order Pinales; family Pinaceae; genus Pinus; species Pinus taeda. Next base: position 8,048 of record APFE030855070.1, on the reverse strand, counting down.
TGTATCCCGGGGAAAGCATCTCGCTAAAAACCCCAACTATCTGTATATTAATGATTGAGTCATGTAACATTACACAGCATAATACTTCTCACAAGTATCAAGTATCTCCACCTCTGTTACACACAATACAACTCAGATCTGAATCAATCACAGGTTCAAATCTCTTCCGCTGCCATGCCTGCCTCCTCTGCTCAATACCTGCATGAGAATGATGATAATTCCAAGGCAACCACGTCTTTCCTTGGCTAAATCACGTGAGAACAAGCTACAATACGTGAAAACTCATTGGCATACTCAATTCCCTGATTTGTGCAAGATCTGGTGCACAACTATAGTCACAACTGATAGCAATCTGATTCTCTAACACCTGTCCCTGCTGAACTGAACATGCACTGACATGCAACTGAGTTAACTGATGTATTCATTAGTTGTATTATGAGTTAATAACTTGTGAATTAATTAATAACTAATTCACCCAACTCATCTCTAGTCTATTCGCCAGTTAGACTAAATACAAACAGTTTAACAAAGCTAAACTGAACACAACTCCATCAACTGCACCTCCAGTCCACTAAACTCAACTCACTTGAGTTCTAACTGAAGTACTGCATGCAAATATTAGTCATCCCATACGTAACCACGTATTTCCTTCTGGGATCTGCATGTACCACATCCGTAGCTCATCCTGAAGTGCTCCAAGAGAATAAGACAAAGTTATAGTCTAAATATTATTATGAGCTAATAATATTTGACTGTTCTATATTTAGACTGAGCAGTCACTCCGCTGTGATCTAAAAATAGAAGTCCATCTATTTTTCCCAACTTGATCAATCATCAATAAACAGCAACCTGCAATCCATAGACATGACCATATGTCTAAAAATAGACATAGTCTAAAAATAGACTTGCGCCAAAAATAGCCTGCGGGCCCACTTAGTGAAGGCGACTCTTTTCACTAAGCTCCATCATCTTGTTGCAATCTCAACAGTTGTTTGCCCTATTTTCTCTAGCATTAGGTGACTTTATCTGTTGCTTCAAATACTACATAGAGATTAAGTGGAAAGCATCTTTAACAACAGTCCACAGACTGGTTACATGATCTTATTCTTCAATGGAGTACTCTTGAGAAATGATCTTCATCAGAGAATGATTGTTAATATATCTCAACAAGGATTTCATAAGGACCCTTTGAATAATAGCTTCAACAATAATGATCAAGAATCATAGGCTTCCCCTAACTGTATCCATCATCTCTTTTGGTAGAGTCTTCTCATAAAATGCTTAGATTGTCAAAATTCAGGCCAATGACATATGCTGTTGGCTGGAGAGCTCAAGATACTTTCGGATTGTATTTCCTTCCTTCTCCATACTTGTGTAACTTTCTTCTTTTTCATGGTTCTAGCTTGTGTAAGAGCCCAAGTTAAGTTACAATCAAATCCCATATGACCAATGTTATGACATCTGAAGCATTCTACATTGTTCATGAATAAGAATTCATGTTTTCTTCCTGAAAAATTGTTTCTTGAAGATTGTTGGTGACTATAATATCTATCTCTATGAGATGATTGGGGACCATAACATCTATCTTTATGATATGCTTCACAGTCTTTTGCCATGTGACCAAAGTTTGTACAAGAATAACAATAACCAAAAATTGAACTTTGGTACCTGGGAGATGGAGGTTTCCTTGATGTACTTCTGAATCCTTTTTGCCTTTAGATCCTTTGATGATAACCATTGCCCCTCACATTTTTGACATCATCTACGTTTCTTCTTGGAGCAGGATTTCTTCTATTGTAGCCTTGATTTTTCTCCTTGTCCTTGCTAGAGTTGGGAGCATCACCATTTCTTTCTGGCTTCTTCACATCTCTTTTGTTTGAAGCATTTTCATTCTTGTTTGAGGATTTACTTGCATACCCGAGACCTGATTTATCAGATGGACATATGTGATAGCTGAGCATGTCACCCAAAGCTTGAGAACTCTTCAAGATTTTGTTCATTCCTTCAACCTTTGTTCTGAGGAAGACAATCTCTTCTTCCAGTCTTTCACACTTATTATTTTTCTTGACAAGTTGTTTCTCAGTTTCTTCCTTGCTACGGGTAGCTTCATCTTCTACTATTTTAAGGGAGATGATATCTGATTTCATTTTGAAGATTTATTCATTATTTGCTTGAGTGCTGTCCATTTCTTCCTTGATCCTTGTAGCTTTACATGTTTCAACCTTGAGAAGCTTGTTGTTAGATTTTAATTTGAAGATTTCTTCATCCTTTGCTTTCAGCTGATAGATCGTGGTGTTTCTTTCCTTCCCTGCTTCATCAACTTGTCTTTCTATGACTTCCAATGCTTCCATGGTCTTTTCAACTCCTTGTGCTTGTTTCCTTGCTTCTTGTAGTTGAGACTTGAGAGAGGAGACCACTACCTTGTACTAACCAATCTCTTTTTCAAGTTTGTTCAAGCTCTTGTGCCTTTGTTCAAGTTGACTTGACAAGGTATCTTACTGCTTCTTAGCTTTATTCAATTGATTTGTCATGGATATGACTTCTTCATGATGCTTTATTTTGCTTTGATGAAATTCCTTCTTAATCTTGGCAAGCTCTTCATCCCTTTCTTGTACTTGAAGCTTGATGAGATCAACTTTCTTCCTTGTTTGATCTTGGTCACTAACCAGTGCTATCTTCTTAAGTTCCTCATTTTCCTTTTTCAAAGTGCTAATGTCTTCCATGGAAGTCATAAGTTGAGCGAGGAGTTCTTCTACAAAATCTTTTTCATTCTCTTCATCTTCTAGGTCTACTTTAGCCTTGATGTTATCATTCTTATTTTCAGCTTCTATGATGGGTTCTGGATTTCCTTATAGATTTCCATCATCTTCTTGATTGATGGGCATGGTCAATGCTCCTTTTGGGTGAAGGTCATGAAGTTTATCCCATATACCCTTTGCTGATGAATATTTTCCTAGATTGTTCTTTGCAGAATCAGGTAGCCAATTCAAGATTGCCTTCATTGCTTTTGCATTGTACTCCTTGGATTCTTCATCCATCCTGCTATCATCAATCATTGATTTCCAGATTTCAATGCCTTGAGTCTGTAGGAAATTCCTCATTCTTACTTTCCATATATTAAAGTTCCCATTGAGCCTTGGAGCCTCCCCAAATTGATTGTCTTCTATTTTAGTAGTAGAGGGAGACACATCCTTAGGAGGATTGGAGACTTTCTTCCTTGACTTCACCATTTGTGTTCTAAAGATCAACCTTCAGGCTGTTAGCCTTTGAATGAAGGTACTGGCTCTGATACCAATTGTTGGAAATATTGGGGGGGGGGGGGGGTGGTGAATCAATATTTATTTTCTGACTATTGTTTTACCAGTTAAAACACACAGACACACAGACACACACACACACAGACACACACACACACACACACACACATATATATATATATATATTCAAAGCACAAGATGAACAACAATAATAAATGCTTTTATTAATATAATCTTTGCAGTAAAATAGATACAATATATAAGTGGTTGCAATTAGTTTCCAAGCTCCAACTCGAACTTTGGTGAGGCTCCAACCTTCAGAGCACCAACTCTATTTTGTTAGGACAACAATCTTGGACTTAGGAGCACCAACTCCCAAGGAATTCAATCCTTTCATTTCCTGAGACACTAGTCCCAAAGACTCTTATCCTTCCTACTTCTGAGGCACCAGCCCCAAGGACTCATATCCTTCTTGCTTCTAAGGCACCAACACCAAGGACTCTAGTCCTCCTTAATTCTAAGGCACTAGTCCCAAGGACTTCAATCCTTCTTGCTTCTGAGGCACCAACCCCAAGGAATCCAATCCTACTTACTTCTGAGGCACCAACCTCAAGGGTTCTGACCCAATATTGTCAAAGTTCATTTGATAGTAATGTTCTGCTCTCGAAAGTATTCTTTGCTGAGTTCTATCTATTTATAGCTTCATTGTAGTCTCCAAGCTACAACATCAATGACAACCAATCTTCTTATGAAGTAGTTTTCACAACTTTGCACACTGCCCACACATAGTCTCCAATAGCCTTCATGCTCTCTGATAATGTCTTCACACAACTTTAGTTAGTCTACTGTTAGCTGCACTAAGCTCTGCATAAAGAACAACTTCCGGTTCAAGCTTATGTTCTCTGCTGGCTACTTCTCCACTTCGACTGTCCGCTATCCTATTGGCCCTTCGACCCTCTTTCTGTTCTGTTGGATCCTCTCACTGCATCTGTCTCTTCCAGCTTATTTTCCACAACGTTTTAACAGCCTTCAACAACACTCACATACCCCTGTTCTATGCTTTTTCTATCTTTTGTTTATTCCTCATGCCTCTGTTTCCTGATTTCCTCTCTTAACTGGCCCTTTAGATTCTTCCTCGATCTCTGGGTTTTCTCTGTCTCTTCGTGCTCTCCAGCACTCCTGAGACACATAACTTTCTAAGAGAGGTCCACAAATGCACAGAGAAATCATGTCTTACGTTAATGATCCAGGTGGATATTGGTGGCCACCCGCTAATTCCACTTGGATCCCCTCTAGTGCTTCTTTCAGTTTTTTCAG
>APFE030855064.1:36732-68796 GCA_000404065.3 Pinus taeda | reverse complement strand
GAATTAAATTATACTGTAACTGAAAAGGAATTTCTAGTTGTTATACATGCTATCAATAAATTCAGACATTACATCACTGGATATCCCGTTATCTTGTACACAGATCATTCTGCTATAAAGTATTTAGCAAATAAACCTGTCACAAATGGCAGAATAACCAGATGGCTGATTTTATTGCAGGAGTTTGACATTACAATCAAGGATCGACCTGGCAAAGAAAACCCGGTAGCTGATTTCCTCTCAAGAATGCCAAAACCAGTCAATGCAGCAGCAGTTGAAGATTAGTTTCCAGATGAGCATCTCTTCGCTGTTGCTGTTCAAACATCCTGGTATGCTGATGTCGCCAATTACCTAGCAGTAGGTAAGTTACCAAAACATCTAACCCCTAATGAGCCGAAACAGATTGTCCAGCGAAGTACCAGATTTTCCTGGATTGGAGGTTATTTGTTTCACATAGGGGAAGACATGCAAATCAGGAGGTGCATTCGACAAGATGAAATATTTGATATACTGAAAGCATGCCATGACCAACCATGTGGTGGACATTTTGCTGATCACAGGACTGCACATAAAGTGTTACATACAGGGTATTATTAGTGTTATCGCTCAAGTTGTCCCTAGGCTCCTTATAGGGATACGGCCGAGGTAACCACAAACCAATCTTTGGATTGCAGGATCTAGCCCACCTGCAATCAGAGAGGGCTCTCTCTTTATGATTCAACTTTTGTTGATGATTTTAGGCTAGCTTCTAATATATTTTTTGGGAAATTTTCTAGAGAACGCAACAACACAGGTCGACCGAGGCTTTCACAAGTCGGTTTCTTCCTCTGTAGAGCTGCAGACTAGTTTAATTAATTTATCTGAGGAGGTCCCCAGTGGAGTCGCCATTATGTTATCACTCAGGTTGTCCCTAGGCTCCTTATAGGGATACGGCCGAGGTAACCAAAAACCAATCTTTGGATTGCAGGTTCTAGCCCACCTGTAATCAGAGAGGGCTCTCTCTTTATGATTCAAATTTTGTTGATGATTTCAGGCTAGCTTTTGGCTCAAGGGTGTTTTGTTTGTGATTGGATGGAAGGTAGGATTCTCCAGCAAAGAGGCAAGGTAAGGTGTGATAAGTTTCAAACCATTGGGCATGGAGTCATAGATTGAGGCTTGCTATTGTGCTTTCTTGGTCACAAGGGGATTATGGAGTGGGATAGCCACACAGGATACAATTATCAATCTACTGAAAGGATGGAATGAAAACCAGGGATGAAAGGCAAAGGAGAATCATTTCATCATGCTGAAAAAGAGGAGAAATGGATGAATGGGATCTAGGAGCAGTTAAGAATTCCTAAACATGCATTCATTTGTGAAAGAAACAGCGTAAACAAGATCATTTAAGTATACATGTTCATAGTTATTTCTGAAGGAAACATCGAAAAATGCAGAAATTGAACTTAAGGTGTAGTGAAACAAATCTTAAGCTATTCTTTTTTCCTGCAATTTAGAAGGCGGAATGGTGGTAAACAACATAAAATTTAACAGAGGAGAGAAACACTTATTGAATCATGTAGAAGCACAGGAATTCCGTAATCATTCCTTGGCCAAGAGAAAACATCAAGTAGTTTCGCAATCCATGCTTTCAGCAATCTTTGATTATAGAAAATATGACAGTTACAGTGCGGTTCTCTGCTCGGAGAAAATGTTGGGAAGAAAACTAACCAACTGCTACCAACCAACCAACCCCTCACAACATTGTTCAGGGTGGTATTTATAAGCAAAATATCGGAAAGACATTCATTACAACTGACCTAAACAGGTCTGCTAGAAAACTCTTCAAAAATCTAAGTGTTGATGGAATTAAATGCAAGTAAATCTAGCCGAATCAGAAAAGATGTCAGTGTGGCCCTTGGAGGCTAGATGTGGTGCTGCTAGAATGATTGTGGTTTGGGAACTGTAGTTCTGCTCTGGTGTGAGTTAAATGTGCAATAATTATGATTTGAGGGCATCGAGTGGCTTCGCCCTCTTTCTTTGAATCTGCTGGAAGATATTAAATGTTCTCCTGCTTCGGGCCGCTGCTCAAGATTTTCACTGATACTCTTTCCCGCTACATTGATGGCTCCCGCCGTCTACTGATACTCTTTGACACGCTTGATACCTGATGATTTGATCTGATACACTTTAAACACTGTTATTGATCTGCTGCTGTCTTTAAACCGGATCACTTTGGCACGATCGGGCGATTTTCAGGCTTTTTCGATGCACAAAGGGCTAAGGAATGAAAAGATTCCCCAAAGATTCCCCGAAACGGCGTATTTCCTGTAGCGATGCACGCTAATCGCGCATCGAAAACTGCCTCTGTTTCTTGTTCTGGAGCTCTGAAGTGCGATTTCTCTTCCTACGCGAAGTTTCAGCTTTCTGGCTACTAACGTCAGCATGACGTCGGCTGTACGGTGGATGACGTTAGCTGTGGTGGGTCCCTGGTATAGAATGACATGGCGCGGCGCTGATACTGAAGGTGATGCGATGAACTAGCTCCGATGCGATCACGACATCACATCGGCAGGGAACGGAGGGTGTTTGAGCTGGACATTTGGCGCTTGCGACCGCTGACCGCTGATATCGCGATATCGCGTCGGGTGGTGACGGATGGGTCATAACTTGCATGGAGAGGAAACTGCGATCTTGCAATGCGATCTGGCTTTTAAGGGTCTGCAGAGTGTTAAGGAAGTTGGCAAGGGGTTTGTTTTGGGCGGAAAGAGCAAGTAAGTGGGTGTGAAAGGCATTTGAGGTTTTGGAAGGGGTCTGATTATCTCAGAGGGATTTTATGCTCTGGAAGGAGTCCATTGTATCTGGAAGATGGTTTGAAGGTTGAGGGTTCTTGCTAAGTTTCAGGTAAACTGAGCAATTCCCGGGGGTAGTTATGGTTATTTTTCAACCAGGGGGAGGGATATTACATAGGGGAAGATTTATTTAATATTAGTAGGGGGATGGGAAAAATAGGGGGCTACATAATAATGTTAGTGGTTAATATGGAGGTGGTAAGAAAGCGCTAAGTTCAAGAGACCTTAGGCAGTTACAAGGGGGTAGAACCGTTCTTTAGAGAAAGTATGGAACAGCTTTGAGCAAAGGAGGTCTTTACTCGAGTTACTGTTATGAAAATGATGAAACTTAAGAGGTATCAAGCAGATCTTGACCTCTTTTGGGGAAGTTAGTTAATGATTGGGGAAAGCGGAGAAGGGGAGTTAGTTATACCTCTTATGAGTTTCTCGCATAGAATTACCTGTTGATTGTGTCCTGAATGAGATGATACCTGAAAATCTGGAACTGATCAACAATTAGGATTCAGCAACCTCAGAACTACCTACCCAACCTACTCACATAGCATTTTTTCTTCTTTTGATTTGGGTGCACTTAGACTTGCAAACCCATCATTCTATTTTTCTTTTGATGCTTTCCTATCTACATACTACCCTTATTTCTTCCAAGGCTCCAGATTAAGCTGTTGGGCTCCTCTGCTTCTCTACCTATCTAAGGATCTGCCAAGATTAAGCTGTTTGGACAGATTTATATTCTCTATATTCTAAAACAGGAAATTTAAACCTAGGGAGACCAAGATTAAGCTGTTTGGACCTCCCTTTAATTGAAAATTGGCGATACCGGGATAACTTTTCAAAAATTTGGAAGGCAATTGAATGGACTTGGAGTAGCCTTCTTCGCTTGGAGACTGTTAAGCAAATATGGAGCATTGCAGCATGAAAAGTACGACATATTTGGCCTGTAAAAATGTCAATCATGAAATATGAATAACCTACTGCAGCAGGAAGCTAACAGTAGGTACTCAACAATTCTTCCTCTTTATCCCTATGTCCCCCTTTAGGATAGTAATATTACATTTCTAACTGATGGATCATTTTCCTGACTAGCCCTAGAAGTCGCCCTCATATAACTTATATTGGATGTCTCATAAAGCTCACATTCTTACTTCCCCAAAGTAGTGTTTGTTCTCTTGTGTTTATTGGTAACCAATGCATATCTTTGAATCATTCCAACTATGGTCGGACTGTATGACCGGATGGGACTTGTACAGCAAATTGTGTGAGGTCTAATTGGGACATCACATCGAGAATATCCCCTTACAATGTTGGAAGCATCCAACACCGTCAACATCGTCAGCGCTAGAAGGAGGGCGAAATGACAACTTGAGCCTATGAAGTTTGTTTCATTTTCTTACATATAATGGCTTCATCCCAGATCATAATCCCAAAGTATTTTACCGAAGCTTTAAAGATTTCAATCCCTGCAGACTTTTTACATAACTTTTTACATCCTTGTTCGGATGGGGTCCCCTAGGTCAGTTTTTGGGTTAAAATAACCAAAGTGTTTATGTATTTTTTGAAATTAATGTAAATTCTCTGGAATTTGTGGATGCAAAGTGCATGCACAGTTAGGAGTCAAAGGGGTCTTATCCCCTTGATTATGTAAAAAATGAGTTGGTTTTGAGATCCACCCATGGTCTGCAGACCATGGGATTATACGTAAAAATATATAAATATGTGTGTCTTAGAGAGTCTAAGGCATGTAGTAGTGGATAACGAATGAAGTCTTGGAAATCTTGGTGTAGGACAGTGCATTAGATAGGAGAGAAAGGCTCTACAGCTGACTGCATAGGGTAGTTTCAATTCTATAAAGTTGAACTAAAGATCGATAAAGAATAATATTGAAGAAATACTGTGTATATATATTTATTCTTGTTTACTTATGTTTATGATATATGTTGTGCATGGATAATGTGCTTATGGAACATTGACATAATAGTACGCAATTCTATTAGATAACTGTTAGATAATGTAGTTAATGCATTTTAAGTACATTTGTGATGAGTGTGATGAATTCTGTTATGCTTTCTAAGAAACTTAAGTAGATTTGCATGAATGCTAATCTAGGATTTTTCTCAGATGCACATAAGGGGATAAATTAATTAATAAGGGTCTATAAAATCTGGTCATAGACCTTTGCAAAGGTTTCGAGGTTTTTTCAGTAGAGTCATAGTATCGAACCCTAAGGGCTTATTGATATGTGAAAAGGTAGATTTGATGCATTAAAAGACATCACACTCGTCTCTAGATGCAGAAACTTGGTTCTTGCATCGGCCCATACAGCTTCGGGTGAGACTCCAGCCTCCACTACATGGCCTTTGGTTGAAAGGGTTAGTAGTGTAAGGATTTTTTGGTTGGCACAAATAACTTTGAACCTAAGTCAAGACCCCCTTAGCTAGAAAATGGTTCCATTGTTGAGATCAAGATTTTCTTGAGGGAGATGTGTGATGTCACATCACTAGAACCTGACGAAGATAGAAATTGAAAAGTGGCTGGATAGAAAAATTCATGAATTCATGATGCAGGAAAACAGGAATCTGCACCTATCAAAGGAGTAATGGATGGACAGGTATTTGTATATGGAGATAAATGAAATTTTCTTCTACACATTCCTCATCAAAATATATGAGTGGTTAGCTAAATTAGGAGATGGTCAAGGGAGGTGGAAGCTTGATGGTCCAACAGTGTGGACACTAGAACTGGTATGACAATTAGAACCCTTTGAAGAAAAAATTGTGCAGGCTTTCGATCATTGGCTTGATCAAATTAATTGAGGATTTGTTACAAAATTCACGGTTGATACCTTAGTCAGCTATAGCGAAGTGGAGTATCATTTTCTCAAAGGACCGCGAGGTAAGTATTTAAGATATTTAAATACCTAGATTAAGATGACGTCATGTGAAAAGTGGCTTATGCCATTTCCTTGATTTTGGGAGCTACGTGAAGTGGAAAATTCTTTAGAAATCGAGAAGGATCAGGACCAAAGTGTAGTCACTTGACTGAACCTCCTGTAAGCGATGACAAAGGGGTAGAAATTACTCTACCACAAAGTGTTGTTCAGCTGATAACATAGGGTTTTCCACAGACACATCATCCATCCACTTCACCTCCACCTCCAGCTCCACCACATACACATTCACCCCACACTTCCATAGCCACCACCTCCATTCAACATGTCAAATAAAATGAAGCAACCAATTTTTAAGGGCATAGGGAGCGAATATATAGAGTAGTTATGGTTTGTTGTGAATGTTATGTGGACAATGCAACAAATTACTGATGACAATATAAGGAAGGCATAGTTGGTTACCACTCTCGAGGATTGCGTACTGACTTGGTATATTAAGTACTACTCTGATAATCATTTGGAAAATCTAGCAAAGACTAAGGATGCTTTAAACAAGGAGTTTAGTAAGCCTTAGTCTAACTCGCAGTGAATAGTCAGATTTAAGTAGATCATGAGGAAGGTTGATGAGATGCCTTGGGAGTTAGATCAAACTTTGAAATGCGTAATTCGAGAAGCTAATATGTAGATCACAGATGGTTATCACCGGGAGTGATTTATTGTTTCTCTTGTACACCACTTGAGGATTTCTTTGTCACAACAGAAGATAGGAACTTAGGCAGAATCCGTAGAAATCATGATGAGCTTGCCTGTGATGCCTATTTCGGATGCGACCTTGGGGGTACAACAAATCTACTCTCAGTTACAGAGTATCTGTCTAGAACTGCAAAACTTGAAGAGGGAAAAGGAGACTAAGCCAGAGGTGCATGCGGAGTTCTAGTGTCTAAAGTGTAAGAGCCAAGGGCATGATAAAGACCATTGTCCTATATTCACGAACTATATTATATGAGGGGGGTCGATTCCCCTGAGACCAGGAGCTCCAGTAGGATCGAGCGTTGAGGTTGCGCTATGATGTGCTATCTGCCAGGTTGACAGACAACATGTAATGGATAATTGTCATCTGCTTCAAAAATTCATCCAGACACCGTAACAGTCATTCTGTAACTCCTCCAAATCAGTGGGCCATGATCAGCACCATTGTCGCAGCTATGAGTTGATGATGCAAAGAACATCTACATATCGAATGCAAGAAGAAGATTGACCTCTAGAGTAGGGCACTGAGGAGAACACGAAGGATATCAGGGACGAGGATGAGGCCAAGGAGGAGTAGGGCCTGGTAGAGGTAGGGGATAGGTTATTTGTTACAGCTATGGAACACCAAGGACTACACATGGGAGTGTTAGAATCAGACACGCCTGTCATGTCAGCAGTGCATCCAGTTTGATCGCACTATAGAAGAATGCCTAGTGTTGGTAGTTAAGATGTAGGAGAAAAAGGCACAACATCAACAACCTATGCAGAACTTACAGATGATGGGAGCTGAGCCCCATAAGGAAGATCACAACATGAATATAGCATTGAGAATTGGAATAACAACTAGCGATGATAAAGGAAGAAACTTCAAGAGGATTGATGTGTCCGCAAGGCCTGAGAAAAAGAACTTGGTTTTGATCTCGAGCACGTAAATGAAACATTTATGGAATCCAATAAGAGTTTTGTTGAGGCCTCCACCTCAAGAAGCTAGAAAAATTTACAAGAACCTAGCACACCTATAGAGGTTGATCCCTTAGTGCTTGCCACATTCTTGAAGACTTACATGAAACTTTTGTGCAATAGCAAAGCTGTGAAAGGCCTACAGGTGTTAATAAACAAATGCGTCGGCATAGAGAATGGCCTTGAGGACATGTAGTTAGAAGGATTAGAAAACATAAGACTAGAACAGGGCGCGAGATGAGGCTCACCATGTAAATAGGAGGTTATGAGATGGACCAAATCATCTTGGATTTAGGGCCCGATGCGAATTCTTTTCCAAAACAAACATGCAAAACAATGGGGATACCTGCATTGCAGTGTTCTCCAATCTAGCTGAGAATGGAAAACGAGCAGGATATCATTCCTATGGGACAATTATATTGAGTAACTATTGATATAGAAGGTGTGAGCATGATGGATGACTTTGATGTCAAAGAGATTGTTGATGATAGTAATACATACCCCGTGATCCTCGGAATTGACTGGGCCATTAGCATGAGCGGATTCATGAACTTGAGGAAGAGGAAAATGTCATTTGAAAGTAAATTTCTTTGACTTGTAGTATCGTTGGACCTTGTAAAAGGGGCACGCTATAATGTACCCATCCGTGACTATGAAGAAAGTGAGGATGAGCTAGATCAGATCTACAAGATAACAGTGTGAGACCAGGACTGTATAAATCTGATGGCATATGGACAGATTGCATGGGATTGGGAGAGTTCCTGCACCTATGATTCAAATGAAGAATTAGAACATTGGTGCAATCAAATGCATGAAGTATCTACACTACGTTGAAACATGATGAAAAATTTGTTACGGTATGTCTCGTTGGAGGTAAGAAACTTACCTTACTATGATGGCTTAACTAACTAGATAATTTTTTGGATGTGTTTGAGCATGAAGTTTTTGAGCATGATTCTTCCAAGAATTACATTTGGCACTACGTGCTACACCCACACAATGGTGGGGTATCCACAAGGATATCTTGGATGGATGGCGGGATTACAAAAGAATGATGAGATTGCGTTTTGGGGGTCCTATCATTCAATTGTCTGAGAAATACGATGGGAGGAATGATCCATGCAATCACCTAGAAAAATGGAGTAAAGCTTATCAAACGGAGTGGCAGTCAGAGTGGGTGGACTTATTTTTCCATACTTTAGAAACAATCCCCAAGATCTGGTATTTGGAGACGGAGCTCCGCCATGGTACTGCAGAGTGGGATATATCAAGAGAAGGGTTCTTATTGACCTTTAGTTGTGAATATGGTCTAAATAGAATTGATGAAGCTCTATAGGATATTAAGGGAGTTATCTTCAGAATGCCACAAGAACCTCTAAAATGGGTCCAACAATATTGGTGCAGCCAGTTGCGCCATATGCTGGAATGTTATAATGTAATTACTGAGGAGCTAGTAGTGCGTGTGGAAAATTTTTAAGTAATCACAGGAAATATGTATAAGATGGATGTAGATGAGATATTGTAAATATATGTCCCAAATTTTCAGAGTAATAGCATTCTCGTTGAACCTCATGGAGGGGCTGCGGAGGGACACTACGTAGGAAATCGACTGTGTAGAAGGTTTTGCGCACAAGTCTATGCTAGCCAATGCTGCATAAGGAATCCAAAGCATAATATAAGGGATGTGATGCATGTCAAAGAATGGGCAGACTATCACGAAGGGATGAATTTCCATTACAACCTAAAGTATCATTGCAACCATTTCAAAAGTGGGAATTGATTTTGTTGGGCCAATTCAACCCAGGGAAGAAAATTGGTGTGCACTACATCACTATGATGGAGTATCTAACCAAATGGGTAGAGGAACTACCAATTAAGGATTGTACAGGAGCTACCACAATGAATTTTTTGTTTGAATATGTATTAACTAGTTTTGGCTGCCTGAAAGTGTTGCTGAGCGACAAAGGTACACACTTTGTGAATGAAACAATCAACATGTAATAGAGGAATTGTAGGACTATCATCAAAAGAGTACTCCACATCACCCATGAGCCAATGGGACTATGGTGGCCTTCAAATTTTTTTTGAAGAACATGCTAATGAAGATCTAAAATGCATAGCAAAATTACTGGGATGTGCATGTACCTGTAGTACTATGGGCATATAGGACTACTTGCAAGAAGTTGACAGGACAAACGACATACAGATTGGTCTATGGTGTAGAGGTTGTGATGTCAATGGAGTATATCATCCCTAGTCTGTGCATAGCAGCTCTTACAAGCATGGCAGACTGTGAAGCCTTTGAGGAATGACTCGTGCAACTGATGCTTGAAGAGGACTAATTCTTGGCTGGATTCCATCAACAAGTACAGAAGGAACATGAAAAATCCTGGCATGATCATGACATCAAGCTTCTGACATTCAAGGTAAATGATATTGTCTTGTTATATGATAGTAATTTCACTAAGTTTCGGGGGAAATTTTGGATTCACTGGCTATGGCCATATATTATCAAATAAATTACAGATGGAGGCATAGTTCATCTCGCGAAGCTAAATGGAGAACATTTTCTGGGAAGAGTGAACAAAAGATGAATGAAGCTATATAGAGGGGATCCTATGCAATGAATATATCGTGGTGGAATAGTCTTTGTTCTCCAGGCCATTTCAAGGGAGCATGGGACTATAAACTACACTGCCACGATTGGAGGACTACATAGCAGGCGGGTTACATGGAAGATGATGAAGATACAATCTATGAAGCTACACATACGAAGCTGCATTGTGGAGGGAGGTACCATGCAACATAGTAGAAAAGTGACTGTTGGAGTCACTGTTCATGAATTGATAGCTAGAAGACAATTAAGAGGAGTGAGCTGGTGGAATTTAACGAAATAATATTTCAAGATCTACCACCAAAACAACATTATTGTCAGAATTTGGAGGGAACAGTCAGATTTGAATTCAAAAACCCCTATAAATTACATGTGGTAGTCCAACTAAGAACACTTTGCACCCTTGGAGTTTTTACTAAAATTTGTTGTTTGTCCCTTATGAGATGAGTGTTTTGGGAGGAATTCTTCACCCACACATATGTTTCCCTGGAAGCCCGTGAGCTATTTATGGAGAGGATAATTTCCACCAATCCCACTGAGGCTTTCAGTTTGGAAGTAGCTGTATTTGACACCCCAGTAACTAAAGTATCCATTGTTGAATCTATGCCTGCAGTGTGCATGGCGCCGAGGTCACTAAGGCCAAAAAATTCCATGGTGAAAGAAAAGAAACCTGTAGAAATGGAGAAGCAAAACAATCCAGTGTAGATACATGCTTCCGGTAGGAAGAAAAATGTGACACCAACCCAGAAGAAATAAAAATAACCAGCAAAAGATAAGCAAAAGGTTGTAGACCTGGAGGCATAAGAAGGCCAAGGAATGTATGATATCGATACTGAAGGCGTAGAGCCCATAAAAAATCTCTTTGGGTATATCCCTCCAAGGAAGGGGAAGGGAAATATCACCAAAGGCTCAGACTCAACAAAATTCACCATCTCCACACCCCTGCTACGTTACCAAGTGCTTTTTGAAGGTGCGGTAGGATTTGAAGAAATGCTTGAAATGTATAAAGCTGATGTAGATTTCAAAGATATTTATACCGCAATACAAAATCCAATAGTTCATAACAGAAGTCGGTGGTTATATTATCTTTTCGAAGCAGGTTTATTATTTAAGGGCAACAAGTTGTGCATTTCCAAATGTTCTATGAGGGAAAACATAATAAAGGAGAAACATAGTGGAGGATTATCCAGTCACTTTGGACAACACAAAACCTTTGCTCAGGTAAATGCTTTTTACTATTGGCCAAAGATGCAGACTGATGTTAAGTGATTTGTTCAGAAGTGTAGGATATGTCAGCATTCCAAAGGGAGAAGCCAGAATATAGGATTGTACCAACCATTGCCAATACCAAACCAACCATGGGATGCAGTTAGCATGGATTTTGTTTTGGGGTTACCTAAAAATCAAAGGGGGAATGATTCCATTTATGTTTTGGTAGATAGATTTTCCATGATGGCACATTTCATTGCATGTAAGAAGACTAGTGATGCAACACATATTGCTAATCTATTTTTTCCAGAAATTGTAAGGTTAAATGGATTTCCTATATGTATTGTGTCTGATAGAGATAGAAAGTTTGTATGGCATTTATGGAGAACTCTTTGGAAGAAACTAGGTGCTAACCTCAGTTCCAGTTCAACATACCATCCTCAATTAGATAGACAAACCAAAGTGGTAAACGAAAGCTTGCGGAACATATTGAGAAGTTTAGTGTATCAAAATCATAAGCAGTGGGATTTACCACTAGCTTCAGTTGAGTTTGCTTATAATGAAACTCCAAACCGAAGTACTAGAATGAGTACATTTTAGATTGTTTTTAGGATGAACCCAGGAGGTGTGTATGAGCTCAAAAATTTGGGTAAATAGGAGACAAGAAGTGAAAAAGTTGAAGAGTCTGCAGAGTAGATGCATAGATTGCAAGAGGATATCAAAGGAAGATTGCATGAAAGCACTAACAAATACAAGCAGAGAGTAGATCTGGAAAGAAGAAAGAAATAATTCCAAGTGGGAGATTTAGTGATGGTGTATTTAAGAAATGAAATATTTCCTGGTAAGACTTACAACAAACTAAAAATGAAAAAGGTAGGACAATGTACAATTGTAAAAGTGTTTTCAAGTAATGCTTATGAAATTGAACTGCCAGAGGGGATTGGAAGATCACCTATCTTTAATATTGCAGATTTGTATCCATACAAAGAGTCAGAGACAAAGCTACAGGAGGAAACTACAGAAGATGAAGTACAAAGTTTGAACTAGGAAGAAAAAATGCCAAAGATAGTTAACAAAGAGGTGGAAGCTATTTTGGAGAAAAGAGTATGCAAAAGAACCAAAGGGTAGGTCTATTTTCAATATCTAGTCAAATGGAAAGGACAAGCAGTGGAGTATGCTAGTTGGTTGAAAACAACGGAGTTTCAGAAGTATGGAGTAAACTCTAAAAGTCTGAGGGATGATTGTTTTCTTCCCTGAGAGTGCGATGTAGGAGTATCTATACTTAGCAAGAAATGTGATGGTTTGTTTACATGTTGTGGCTAAATGAGTTGAATTTCACTGACCCCGAATTGTCAAAATTCAGTTTTGGTAGAGAGGGTTGGATCTCTCAAAAATGATTTGTACTTCATTATTGTAATAGCTAGGAAATTGTCTTATTTTTTTACTAAGGGATAAGTTGTTAGAATAGGTGTGTAATAGAGCTTAAAAATAGAGATTTGATTCTTATATTCATTAAAATGGAGATTGAGTTGCTAGTACAATGAGAATAGGATTTGAATCATAAAAGAGAAAAAAATGTAATGGGAACGGATTACATAAGATGATTGAGATTTGAGTGAGAGGTGAGATTCGAGTGATAGATAGATTTTTTGAGATTGAGATAGTGGTCTGATAAATTTTTGTAATTGAGTTGAGAGGGCCAAGATTCTGCAGCTACTATTATATTGAAGAAATTGATTCATTGTGCAACTGTGTGGTAATCCTCGTGAAGGCTCTTGTTTTCCTCTGTGTTTCCGTGTTCTGAACTTAATCAGGTATTTTCCCTGTTTTCACATTTTAAATTGTAAATTGCAGTGTTTATGTGTTAATCATGGAAATTAGTATTAATGGCGAGGATAGGATAGTACCAAAATTCTCGATCACGATTGGAGACACGCACTCACTCCTAGCCGTTGATCTTCCTTTAAAACCTTTGTGTCCAAGTCAATGACAAGGATTGAGCCTGTATTTAACCCGCATGCTAGCCAAAGACTTGTAAGCTGTAGGATTTGATGGGCTCTAATATCCAATGTATATCAGGCCATAAAGTGATCGGACTTTTAACTTCAAAGTTGGACTCGAACTTTTATAGACGAAGGATTATAATCCTTATTGGCTTCGTTAGGGCGGTTAAGCATCGCACAAGTTCCCCGGTCGATATCGTTATGAACCATTGGATCCAGTGCACTTTGATCAATGATGGAGGATTAATGGATTGTTTTGTTGATTGGGTTGAGTGATGATCATTAGATCCGGAGAGAGTAAATCAATGGTGTAGAGTGAAGAACTATTTATAAAGGGAAATTCAATGTGGGATTGATGGATTTAAGGGAAAGGTAGGACCCCCAGTGTAAAGTAATCACGTACAAAATCCACTATAACGCATCTGACTAGTTATAAAGTGATGAATAGTTTACATTGAAGACTACCACCTTAATTTCACCAGCCTCCTGTGTCATTTTCGGTATTAGAGCACAGAGATTGAGTTAACTATCGCAAACATGCCGCCAAGGAGAGGACCTGGCATAGGTCGAGGAATACCTAAATAAAATGCAGTTCTACTGGATGAGATCCGAAGTTTGCGTACAAGGATAGAGACAATGGAGACTACTTAAAGGAGAACACCTAATGAAGGAGTTGACAGTGCTACAGAAGAATCTTTTAAGGAAGAAGAAGAAGAGTAAAATGAAACTACCAACGTTATCAAGATGTTGGCAAAAGTATGTGGAAAACCAAAGGTGGATATTCATGCGTGTGAAAGGAGTCTCAATGCAGAAGAGCTAATGGATTGGATTAGTTCATTGGACAAATATTTTGACAATGAAGAGGTTGATGACAAAAATAAGCTAAAATTTGAAGTGACCAGATTGAAGGGTCATGCAGCTATTTGGTGGGATGAGCTACAAACATCCAGAATGAGAAATGGAAAGTCTAAGATCAAGCAATGGGACAAAATGGTGAGTAAAATGAAAGCTAAATTTATGCCAAAAGATTATCTGTTAAATATTTTCAAACAGTTACAAAATTTAAGGAATATTTTCACACATGTGGAGAATGGGGACATGGATCATGGAACTGTCCTCATAATAGAACAACAAGTTAGAGGAATGTCAATGTCACTGAGGAAAAGGAAGAAAAATGTCAAATTACAGATAAGGAAGAATACGTTGAAGTAGGAGAATCTGTGTTGCTGAAAATGTCATTGCTTAAGGCAGGGAAAGAGATTGGAGAACTAGCTTAGAGGAAGAGTTTATTCAGATGTACATGAAAATCCAAAGGTAAATGTTGTAAAGTGATAATTGACAGTGGAAGCACTAATAACATTGTTTCGACAGAGATGGTTGATAAGCTAGGATTAATAAAGATAGTACACCCTACTCCTTACAAAGTGTCATGGTTACAGAAAGGACATCAGATTATTATGACAGAACAATTCAAGGTAGAGATACAGATTGGTACTTATAAAGATGTGATATTGTGCATTGTAATGCCAATGGATGTATGCCACGTATTGTTGGGAAGATCTTGGCAGTTTGATCAGAAACTTATTCATGATGAGAGGAAAAATACTTATACTCTAGAGAAGGATGGAAATAAACATACATTATTGCCATTGAAGGATGAAGACGAAAAAGTAGCACCTAGAAATAGTGTTATGCTAATGAGTGGAAAGGAGATGTTGCAAGAGGTTGGAAAAGATGAAGAAATGCATTTTGTTGCCATAGGTAGACATAAGGTAATTTTGACTTACACAAACATAGATGATTTACCTGAAGAAATCAAAATTTTGTTGAATGATTTTCTTGATATTATTGTGGATGAGCTGCCAAATGCATTTCCACCAATCAGGAGTAGCAACCATCATATTGATCTAATACCATGAGCAAGTCTTCCAAACAAAGCAACATACAGATTAACTCCTCAAGAGAATGCAGAAGTTGGAAAACAATTGCAATAACTGATGGAGAGGGGACTAATCAAAGAGAGTGTTAGTCCATGTGCTTTACCAATATGACTCAGTCTAGAGAAAGGAGGTGAATGGCATATGTCTACAAATTATGGAGCCACAAACAAGATCACTATCATGCATACATTTCCTTTACCAAGCATGGATGATTTGATGGATTGTTTGAGTGGGTCAAAGTATTTTACTAAAATAGATCTGAAGAGTGGATATCATCAAATAAGAATTAGAGAAGGAGATGAATGGAAGATTTCATTTAAAAAAAATAGTGGGTTGTATGAGTGCTTAGTGGTGCCTTTCTGACTCAATAATGAACCTAGCATGTTCATGAGACTGATGAATGAAGTATTGAAGGAATATGCAGGCAAGTTTGTTATTCTTTATATTGATGATATTCTGGTTTTTCGTAGAAGTAAAGAAGAACATTTAGAGCATCTTAAATTGGTTTTAAGAACTCTGCAAAAAGAGAAACTACTGATAAATCTGAAGAGATTTAGTTTCATGAAAGAAGAATTAATTTACTTGAGATTTGTAGTTTCTAAAGAAGGGTTGAAAATCGATCCAGAAAAAGTCTAAGCAATTTGGAACTGGACTATTCCAATGAATATATTTAAGGTAAGATGTTTTCATGGCCTTGCAAGTTTTTATAGGAAATTCTTGAAAGAATCGAGGAGACTAATCAGTCATTCAAGTGGATAGAAGTAGTAGACAAGAATTTTATGTTGCTGAGGAGGAAAATCATAGAGAAATCAGTTTTAGCTTTACCTGATTTTGGAAAAGTATTTCAAGTTGAAACAGATGCTAGTGGAGTTGCAATTGGAGCAGTTTTGAGTCAGGAACAGAGACCAATAGCAGATTTCAGTCAGAAATTAAATGAATATAATAAGAATTATTCTTCTGATCATAAATAATTTTATGCTATTATACAAGCCCTAAAATAATTGAGACATTATTTTCTACCAAAGGAGTTTATATTGTATTCTAACAATCATGCATTACAGTTCATAAACAACCAACCAAAATTGAACCAGAAACATATCAAGTGGGTAGAGTTTTTGAAGAGCTTTACTTTGTGATAAAGCACACAAGCGGTAAGTTGAACAAAGTTGTTGATGCTTTAGGAAGGGTAAATTTCATTGTGCAAGAATTAAAAGTTGGTGTCGTAGGATTTGAAGAAATGGTTCAAATGTATAAAGATGATGTAGATTTCAAAGATATTTATATCGTAGTACAAAATACAATATTTCATAATAGAATTCAGTGGTTAAATTATCTTATGCAAGGAGATTTATTATTTAAAGGCAACAAGTTGTGCATTCCCAAATGTTCTATGAGGGAAAACATAATAAAGGAGAAACATAGTGGAGGATTATCAAGTCACTTTGAACAAAACAAAAAATTTGCTCAGGTAGATGATTTTTACTACTGGCCAAAGACGCAGACTAATGTTAAGAGATTTGTTGAGACGTGCAGGATATTTCAGCATGCTAACAGGAGAAGCCAGAATAAAGGATTCTACCAGCCATTGCCAATACGGGACCGGCCATGGGATGCAATTAGCATGGGTTTTGTTTTGGGGTTACCTAAAACTCAAAGGGGGAATGATTCCATTTATGTTGTGGTAGATATATTTTCCAAGATGGCACATTTCATTACTTGTAGGAAGACTAGTGATGCAACAGATACTACTAATCTATTTTTTTGTCAGAAATTTTAAGGTTACATGGATTTCCTATAAGTATTGTGTCTAATACAGATACAAAGTTTGTAGGGCATTTTTGGAGAACCCTTTGGAATAAACTAGGTGCTATCCTTAGTTTCAGTTCAGCATACCATCCCCTAAACGGATGGACAAACCGAAGTGGTAAGCAGAAGCTTGGGGAACATATTGAGAAGTTTAGTGTATTAGAATCCTAAGCAGTGGGATTTAGCACTAGCTCAAGCTAAGTTTTCTTATAATGACACTCCAAACAGAAGTATTGAAATGAGTCCATTTCAGATTGATTTTGGGATGAACCCAAGAGGTGTGTATGAGCACAAAAATTTGGATAAACAGGAGACAAGAAGTGAAAAAACTGAAGAGTTTGCAGAGCAGATGCAGAGACTACAAGAGGATCTCAAAGGCAGATTGCAGGAAAGCAGTAGCAAATACAAATAGATAGTAGATATTGTTGGAAATAATACTGAGAGGGGGGGTGAATCAGTATTATCAGGTCAATTACTTTTCAATTCTACACAAATTTGTATACGCTACTTATGTTAGTCAAACTAGTGTATATATGCAACTTCAGTTAAGGAAACTAGCGTATAACTTATAATTTAATTATTCTTCAGATGTTGATGTCAGAACCATATAAACATTAACCAGGAATAGAAAAATAATGCAGATAGTCACAAGAACACAAGATATAAGGTGGAAACCCAATGAGGGTGAAAACTGCAATTTGTCTCTATCTTCTTTCAATTAGAAACTATCTTTTACAATGATTATGTACGGGTGCAGTCTTATACCAGTACACAGGCTGCAAACTGCAGAAGGCTACGACCTTCTCTTGTTCTCCAGCTTCCCCTGGAAGGGAGCTACAACCCCCTTACCTCTTGTACTAGCTGAGGTACCAGTACGTAGGTTCTGACCTACAGAAGGCTACAACCTTCTCTTTTCTTCTAGGGACCACATTTCATAAATTTTCAGAATGGATCCAAGAATAACATCAATCAAACATCAATTATATCTACATCAATCAATCTCCTTTCTACAAACCAATATAGAATCAGCCAAACACTTCTCAGAATGTTGTAACCGGAAAATAGTAATAGTAACCAGACACCAATTCTGAACCCAAAACACTGTAGCAATAAACAGAAGCATCTAAAGCATATTTCATGAGATGTACGCTACTTCAAAATGAGAAACCTTCATACATACGCATCTGTTTCAAGACTAACTAGTGTATACGCTGTTTTTTCTCACTAAACATGCATGTATACGTGCCTCTGATGTGCCAAACCTACTTACAAATCTATAAAATATAATTTACTGCATTTCACTTAATCAGACATCAGTTATACCCAGATTATCAGATTTATAGATCTAATCATGTGCGAATTATAACAGATCAAGAATCACACAATGATACTCCTATTCAAGCCTTAAAATCTTGATCCATTCATAGAACTTATTGATCTCTTAGCGCTCAGGTTCCTCCTTGGTTCAAGTCCAAAAATGCAACATAAACCAATCACCAGTTTTCCAGATCTTGCTCCTCTTAAGATATTCAACACTTCAATAGTTTCTCTTGCCAAATGATCTCCTTTCATTTTTATAGTCTTAGGCCTTACTGAAACCATGGTCTAAAACCATTGAGAACCAATACTAGGGACCCAATACTTGGGTTCAATACTTTGTATGCAATACCAAGGACCAAAACCATAGGTTCAAATATGTCGGACTAAATACCATGGACCAAACATAATTTTTCCCACATGTACACACTTTTCTTTGCATGAAAGTGTGTGCATACGTATACATGCCTTTTGATCAGTGATCCCACGTGTATACACGACTTTGCTGAGAGGAACCTTTGTATACCTTATTTTCTTCCATTCTAAGTGCCTGAGCTGTGATTTTCCATTTGAGTGAGCTGCCATCAAGGAAAACACCTGTGCCATAGAGCCAAACCTTTCTCATAATGCTAACAATCTCCCACTTTGGACTTGATGGAAACCCCAAGTCACTCAAAATCATCTTCCCCCTTTGACATCAAGGGCAAAGGGTTATGGTCCGCCTGAGTACATGTTGAATTCTCTATTCTACTGAGCTATCCAAGCTCCCCCTGACTGTAGGCAAGATCTGCAAGAAGATGTTCTTGAAAAGAAACATGACTTTATAAATCATAAATGACCTTCCTATCACTACAGAATCATACATACATCCATCTCCCAACCAAGTAGGAATATAACAATATTGACTCTTCCACCCAAGAAAGTGGGGATACACTAAGAATTTACACATGATAAAAAAATAACATTACTTCATCCATCCCAGGTATAGCGGGGAAACCAAGATAGGTCGTTACATGACCTTGATAAGAAAATAAATACATGACATAGAGATGAAATATCTACATCAACACTGTGGTAGTTATCAACAACTATCATTAGTAGCATCTGTCAATCATCAGACCAGCAACCATGTTCTTCCTCTGCACCTATTCCACCTGAAACGAAAACAACTGTGAATCTAAACCAAGATATTCTAAGATAATGCCAACAATGCATTATTAGAAGAATATATGCTCCCCCTGAACCTGTGCCAGATAGTCTCTGTCAGACTCATATCAAACTCTTTTCATCCTGAGCCTTGACCACTGTTTGTCTTCAAACCAACATATACGCAACTATATCTTCATAAATCGGCATATGTACGCAGATCCTCCTCATGAAACTCATGTACAACCATTTTTCTTCTGAAACAGACAAGATTCAACAGCAAGATGATGCATCAACTACCCCCAGCTTCTGTTTGATGTATTCAAATGTATCCCTAGGCAGTGGTTTGGTGAGTATATTAGCAACTTGTTCCTTAGAGGGAACATACTCCAATTTAACCTTTTGTTCAAGCACTTGTTCCTGGAGAAAATGGTACTTGATAGGTATGTGCTTAGTCTTTTGATGCATGACAAGATTCTTTGAAATACTGATTGCACTTGTATTATCGTAGAAGATGGAGATAGGTGGAGTACATGTGATTTGAAAATCTTGCAAAGTTTGCATCATCCAAAGGAGTTGTGTGCAGCAAGATGCAGCAACAACCTATTCTGCTTCAGTTGTAGATAAAGCAATTGAAATTTGTTTCTTGCTGAACCAAGATACTAATCTAGAACCCATAAAGAATGCACCACCACTATTGCTTTTTCTATCATCCACACTTCCTACCCAATCTGCATCTGTATATGCATGAAGTGTGATATCTGCATCTCTAGGATACCATAAGCCATAGTTTTGTGTTCCTTGAAGATATTTGAAAATCCTCTTAACTTCCGAAAGGTGTGCTTCCTTTGGATTTACTTGAAACCTTCCAACTATTCCCACTGCATGCATGATGTCTGGCTGAGTACCTATCAGATAGAGCATACTACAATTCATGGATCTATAGGTTGGCTGATGTACTATTACTGATTCATCATTAGCACTAAGACTGCACCCTGTTACCATAGGGGTACATACTAATTTCAAATCTTCCATGCCATATTTTTTCAAGATCTACTTTAAGTACTTGGTTTGTGATAAAACGAAATCGTCTTTATTTTGTTGGATTTGTAACCCAAGGAAATAAGTCAGCTCACCAAGCAAGGACATTTCAAATTATTTCTGCATCACCAAAGAAAATTTTTGACTCATGGCTTCTTCATTACTGCCAAAGATGATATCATGAACATACAAAAGAACAATTAGTAATTTATCATTATCAATTTTTATATATAGATTGCTATCTGTTGATCCTTTTGAAAAACCTTGTTGATGGAGGTACTTTTCCAGACAATAATACCAAGCCCTTGGAGCCTGTTTAATACCATAGAGTGCCTTCTTAAGTCTGCATACAAGTTTAGGATGATTTCCAAGGATGAATCCATCTAGTTGCTCAATATATACTTCTTCCTCTAAGTCCCCATTTAAAAAGGCTGATTTCACATCCATTTGAAATACTTTAAACTTCTGAAAGCTAGAAAGCACAAGGAACATTCTTATTGCCTCAAGTCTAGCAACTAGTGCAAAAGTTTCTTCAAAGTCTATTCCTTCTTGTTGAGCATACCCTTTACAAACAAGTTTGGCTTTGTTTCTAATAACTTCTCCATTTTCATTCAGCTTGTTTTTGAATATCCATTTTGTCCCTATGACATTCTTATCTTTTGGTCTAGGAACCAACACCCAAGTGTTATTCTTTTCAATCTACTCAAGTTCTTCATCCATGGCCTTGACCCAGCATTTGTCTTTTGCATGCCTCTCTTACGTTTTATGGTTCAATGGAGGAGAGCAATGCTAGATAGCTTGAAGCTTCAAAAATACGTCTTCTTGTTTGTACACCTGCCTCTTTCTATCCCAAAATTTGAGTCTCTGGATGGTTCTTCTCGTGCCTCATGGGATTCTTATTCATCATGAATCTGATTTGATGTTGAACGATAGTCCTCATCATCTTCAAAATTTTCATATTTTACTTGCCTAGGAGTGTTTGCTTCTTCATCAACCACTACATCAATACTTTCAACAATTTTTCCAAGTCTTTTATTGTAACACTTATATGCTTTGGTGTGGGGAGAGTAACCAAGGAGAATGCCTTCATCTGCTCTAGGTTCAAACTTGCCAAGGTTTTCATCAATCCTTTTGATGTAGCATTTGCTTCCAAAAATTTTGAAGTATTTTATCGTGGGAGTCTTACCATACCAACGTTCATGAGGAGTCTGAGTGTTGTTTACCCGAACGTTTGTCTTGTTGAGAATAGTAACTGCAGCAAATGCGGCTTCACCCCAGAAGGTCGCGGGAGTTCCAAAATCATCAAGCATAGCATGAGCCATTTGTTGAACTATTCTATTAATCCTTTCCACTACTCCATTTGCTGAGGAGTCCTTGCTGTAGATAATTCCCTTCTTATTCCATGTTCTTCACAAAAATCGAAAAATTCATCCGATGTAAATTCCCCTCCTCAATCAGATCTTAGGCATTTGTTTTTGTGATCTGATTCATTTTCAACCAAGGCTTTGAATGATTTGAACTTTTGAAAAGCTTCATCTTTATACTGCATGAGTCCTATCCAACACATCCTTGAAAAGTCGTCAATGAACAATATGAAGTACTCTTCTCCTCGAGGTGACCTCTTCCTAGTTGGACCACATATATGAGTATGGACAAGTTCAAGTGGCCTGCTAGATGATCCTTCCTTTTCAGGGAAATTAGTTCTGGTTTGTTTACCAAGCTGACATTATTTGCATATTTTATTGTCTGAATTCTAATGTTAGGAAGACCACAAACTGCCTGATATTTGCATGCTTTCCTTATCTGAGAGAAGCTTAGATGCCCCAATCTTCTGTGCCATAGCCACTGTTCATTATTCTTGCTTAAATAGCATTGTTGTTGTCCTCCTTTGAATACATATAAACTATTTGGAGTTCTTATGCCTTTGATCATTGTTTTTCCTATATCAAGCTCACGAACAATACACCCATTTGATCGAAATATTACCTCAGTTCCTTGATCACACATTTGACTGACACTCAATAGATTATGCTTTAAGCCATCAACATACATAATATTTCCAGCATTGACCTTCTCTTTCAAACGA
This sequence comes from Pinus taeda, assembly GCA_000404065.3. NCBI lineage: Eukaryota > Viridiplantae > Streptophyta > Pinopsida > Pinales > Pinaceae > Pinus > Pinus taeda. The sequence goes on along the minus strand of APFE030855064.1, from coordinate 46,212 downwards.
ACAAAACCTTTACCTTTTATGAATGCTAGGGTGTCATTTCCAAATGAGACCTTCATTTCATTTTCTAAGGCACTATATGTTTGAAGTTTTTCCTTACCACCCGCCATATGTTTTGAGCATCCACTATTGATGTACCACTGATTTTCCTGTCCTTTTGCATATAAGGCTATCCCACATCTTTCTGGTTGTGGCTCTTTCTTTCTCCATGTTTTGGGACTAGATGAAGCTTTCTCCTTCTAAGTTGTTTTCCAAAACCTACTCCTGCATTCAGAGTCTTCATGACCAAATTTGTTACAAATAGAACATTCTATTTCATTTTCAAGAGTAGAAAAGTTATTGTAGGTCATTTTCATGGTCCCAGTCGTACTCCTTTGTTTTTAAGCTTCCCTAGTCATGATGGTCTTGTAGGCAACACATAGAGCAGCTTTGTGACCAAAGTTATGACAAGAGAAACATTGGCCATTGAAGAAATTCCTGCAATTATCAAACCTACCAACCAAATGATTGTAGTTTCTATTGACATCCATTCTTGAGGCAAATTGGGAATGATTTACCTGTGGTTGGTTGAAGCTTCTATTCATCCTTGAAGTAAATTGTCCTCGATTTACTTGGTAATCTTTGTTCATTCTTCAAGCAAATTGTCCCTGATTTACATGGTGATCCCCATTATATTTTGGTTTTCGATTGTCAACCTGTTCATTTTTCCTTGCTACGTCAACATAAATTTTGGAGGTGGATGGCTTTTGAGCTTGCTTCTGTGCTTGAGACGCTTCATTAGAATATCCAAGACCTGTCTTGATTAGAGGAGAACTCTGGACTTTGATAATTTCATCTAAAGTTTCAGATCCTTTAGCAAATCTCAGATTAAGGGCTTTTGTTTTCTCAATTTCTTTTCTAGGTCCCACAATTTCACATTCTATTACTTCATTGTGTTTATCTCTTTCAGAAAGTTGGAATGTCAGAGTATCTATGATCATATTCGTTTCTTCTAAAAAAATTTTAATTTTAGAAATTTCTTCGTAAAGACCTTCTTCATTTATAGCATCCAAGAAATCATCATCTTCAAAGGCCATCAAAAGTCTATCATCATTACTGTGTTCATCTTCATCACTATTTGAAAGTCCATCACTGTCTTCATGAGTGTAATAGCTCTTTTTACTTACATTCTATTTTTTGTTCCATCTAACTGGTTCCTTGCCTTTATCTTTATGAGGACACTTGGCAGCATAGTGACCAACTCTTCCACAAGAAAAGCATTTGAAAGGCAGTTTACCTCTGAATCTTCCAATTCCCCATTGAAGGTTTTTGACAAAATTTGATTCTTCCTCTTCTTCTGATAGATTTCCTGACTCATTGTGATCTTCTTTTCCTGAGGTTTTGAATGCAACTTCCCTCCTGTCTGATGGTCCACCTTTTCTCATTTCGTAAGCAGTTAGGATTCTGTGCAGTTGTGACATGGTAATGCTCTGCAGATCCTGTATTTCATCTATGGTAGAAAATTTTGAATCAAACTTAGGAGATGAAGATCTTATAACTTTTTCAACCAAAACAACTTCTTTTATTTCTTCACCCAAGTTTTTCATACAATTAAAAATCTCATCTATACGTAGGAAATAGTTAGCCACAATTTCATCATTGTGCATTATGAGATTTTCAAATTGAATTATGAGAGTTTGTAGTTTAGCTCGTTTTACCTAATCATCTCCTTCATAGCTCAGAACTATCTTGTCCCATATTTCTTTTGTTGTTTTGAGCTGCAAAACCTTGACGAATTCTGATTGAGATAGACTTCCTAGTAAAGTATTAACAGCCTTGGCATTTGTTTCATACTTCTTTTTACCAGCCGTACCTGTAGGAGTTGCTAATGGAAATGTGTATCCTATTTCTATGATACCCCAAACTTTTGTACCAAGAGATTGAATATAGGTTGTGATTCTTACCTTCCAATAGACGAAGTTGCTCCCATAAAAAATTGGTGGCCTGATCGATGCCTCCTTTTCGTAGTAGCTCATGATGATAGATCTTCCTTCAAGCAATCAAGCTTCTTCTGAAGGACCTGCTCTAATACCAATTGTTGGAAGTAATACTGAGAGCAGGGGTGAATCAGTATTATCAGGTCGATTATTTTTCAATTCATACACAAAGTTGTATACACTACTTAGGTTAGTCAAACCAGCGTATATACACAACTTCAATTAAGGAAACTAGCGTATAACTTATAATTTAATTGTTCTTCAGATGCTGATGTCAAAACCATATAAACATTAACCAAGAACAAAAAAATAATCTAGACAATTACAAGAACACAAGATATAAGGTGGAAACCCAATGTGTGTGAAAACCACTTGCTGCAATTTGTCTCTATATTATTTCAATTAGAAACTTCTTTTTACAACGATTTTGTACTGGTGAAATCTTATACCAATACGTGGGCTGCAACCTGCAGAAGGCTACAACCTTCTCTTGTTCTCCAACTTCTCCTAGAAGGGAGCTACAACCCCCTTAGCTCTTGTACTAGTTGAGGTACTAGTACATAGGTGCTGACCTAAAGAAGGCTACAACCTTCTCTTTCCTTTTAGGGACCACGTTTCATAAATTTTCAGAATGGGTCCAAGAATAACATCAATCAAACATCAAGTATATTTGCATCAATCAATCTCCTTTCTACAAACCAATATAGAATCAACCAAACACTTCTCAGAATGTTGTAACCAGAAAACAGTAATAGTAACCAGACACAAATTCTGAACCCGAAACATTGTAGCAATAAACAGAAGCAGCTAAAGCATATTTCATGAGATGTACACTACTTCAAAATGAGAAACCTGCATACATACGCATCTGTTTTAAGACTAACCAGCGTATACGCTGTTTTTTCTCACTAAACCTATGTGTATATGTGCCTCTGATGTGCCGAACCTGCGTACAAATCTATAAAAGATAATTTACCGCATTTCACTTAATCAGACATCAGTTATACCCAGATTATCAAATTTATAGATGTAATCATGCGCCAATTATAACAGGTCAAGAATCACCCAATGATACTACTATTCAAGCCTTAAAATATTGATCCATTAATAGAACTTATCCATTTTTTAGCGCTCAAGTTCCTCCTTGGTTCAGGTCCAACAATGCAACATAAACCAATCACCAGCTTTCCAGATCTTGCTCCTCTTAAGATATTCAACACTTTAGTAGTTTCTCTGGCCAAATGATCTCCTTTCATTTTTATAGTCTTAGGCCTTACTCAAACCATGGTCCAAAACCATTGAGAACCAATACTAGGGACCCAATACTTGGGTTCAACACTTTGGATGCAATACCAAGGACCAAAACCATAGGTTAAAATATGTTGGACTAAATACCATGGACCAAACATAATTTTTCCCACATGTACTCACTTTTCTTTGCATGAAAGTGCGTGCATACTTATACACGCCTTTTTATCAGTGATCCCATGTGTATACATGGGACCAAAACCATAGGTTAAAATATGTCAGACTAAATACCATGGACCAAACATAAATCTTCCCACATGTATGCACTTTTCTTTGCATGAAAGTGCATGCATATGTATACATGCCTTTTGATCAGTGATCCCACGTGTATACATGACTTTGCTTAGAGGAACCTACATATACCTTATTTTCTTCCATTTTGAGTGCCCGAGCTGTGATTTTCCATTTGAGTGAGTTGCCATCAAGGACAACATCTGTGCCATAGAGCCAAACCTATGTCATAATGCCAACAGATATGAAAAGAAGAGAGAAAGAATTCCAAGCGGGAGATTTAGTGATGGTGTAATTGAGAAACGAAAGATTTCCTTCTAAGACTTATAGCAAACTAAAAATGGAAAAGATATGACCATGCATAATTGTAAGAAGGTTTTCAGCTAATTCTTATGAAATTGAATTTCTAGAAGGGATTGGAATATCACCAATCTTTAATATTGCATATTTGTATTCATACAAAGAGATAGAGGCAAAGCTACAAGAGGAAACTATAGAAGCTGAAGTTCAAACTTTGAACTGGGAAGAACAAATTTTTAAGACAGTTAAGAAAGACGTGGAAGCTATTTTGGAGAAAATAGTATCCAGAAGAACCAGAGGACAAGTTTCTTTTCAATATCTAGTGAAAAGGAATGGACATCTAGTGTAGGATTCTAGTTGGTTGACAACAACAGAGTTGCAGAAGTATGGAGTAAACCCTGAAAGTCTGAGGGATGATTCTCTTCTTCCCCGGGAGTGTGATGTAGGAGAATGTGGACTTAGCCAGAAATGTGATGGTTTGTTCACGTGTTATGGCTAAATTAGTTGAATTTCACTCACCTAAGTGGTCAAAAGTCAGTTTTGGTAGAGAGAGTTGGACCTCTCAAAAATGATCTGTACTTTATTATTGTAATAGTTAGGAAATTGTCTTATTTTAGACTAAGGGATAAGTTGTTAGAATAGGTGTGTAATAGAGCTTAAAAATAGATATTTGATTGTTAGATTGATTAAAATAGAGATTGAGTTGTTAGTACAGTGAGAATAGGATTTCACTCATAAAAGAGAAAAAAATGTAATGGAAAGGGATTAGCTTAGATGATTGAGATTTGAGTTAGAGGCTAGAGTTGAGTGATAGATAGATTTTTTAAGATTGAGACAGAGGTGTGATAAATTGTTGTAATTGAGATGAAAGGGCCAAGACTCTGTAACTACTATTATATTCAATAAATTGATTTAGTGTGCAACTGTGTGGTAATCCTAGTGAAGACTCTCATTTGCCACTGTGTTTCTACGTTCTAAAATTAATCGGGTATTTTCCCTGTTTTCACATTGTAAATTGCAAACCGTAGTGTTTAGGTGATAATCATGGTCATTAGTATTAGTGGCAGGGATACAAGAGTACAATTTTTTTTTATCATGGCTGGAGACCCACATTCACTCCTAGCCATCGATATTCCTTTCAAACCTTTGGGTCCCAGTCAACGGCGGGCATTGGGCCTGTATTTAACCCATGTGCTAGTTGAAGGCCCACAAGCTGTAGGATTTGATGGGCTCTAATATCCAATAGATATTAGGCCATAAAGTGGTCAGAATTTAACATCAAGGTCTAGCCCGAACTTTTATAGACCAAGGATTATAATCCTTATCAGCTCCGTAAAGGCGGTTAAGAATCACACAAGTTCCCTGGCCGATATTGTTGTGAACCATTACATTCAATGCACTTTGATCAATGGTAGAGGATTAACAGATTGTTTTGTTGATTGGGTTGAGTGATGACCATTAGATATGGAAAGAGGAGATCAACAGTCTAGAGTGAAGCATTGTTTATAAAGGGAAAGTCAACATGGGACCGACGTATCTAAGGGAAAAGTAATACCCTCGGTGTAAATTAAGAACATACAGAATCTGCTATAACTCATATGATTGGTTATAAAGTAACCAATAGTCTACATTGAAGACTACCACCTTAATTTCATCAGCCTCCTATGTCACTTTTGGTATCGGAGCACAAAGATTCAGTTCATTGCAGTAAATATGCCACCAAGGAGATGAGCTTGCATAGGTCGAGGAAGACCTGAAGCAAATGCAGTTCTACTGGAGGAGATCCAAAGTCTGCATATAAGGATGGACATAATGGAGACTGCTCAAAGGAGAACACCCAATCAAGGACTTGACAATGCTGCCGAAGAATCTTACGAGGAAGAAGAAGAGGAGGAAAATGAAACTACCAAAGTTCTCAAGATGTTAGCAAAAGTAGGTGGAAAACCAAAGGTGGAAATTCCTGCATATGAAGGGATTCTCAATGTGGAAGAGCTAATGGATTGCATAAGTTTATTGGACAAATATTTTGACTATGAAGAGGTTGATGACAAAAAGAAGGTGAAATTTACAATTACCAGATTGAAGGTGATGCAACGCTTTGGTGGGATGAGCTACAAACATCTAGAACAAGAAAACGAAAGTCCTAGATCAAGAAATGGGACAGAATGGTGAGTAAAATGAAAGCTAAATTTATTATGAAATATTAGCTAATAAATCTTTTCAAACAGTTATAGAAGTTAAGGCAAAAAGGAATGTCTATTAAAGAATATACAAAAGATTTTTATAGATTGAGTATTAGAGTAGCACATGGAGAGGATGACATGGAGATGGTAGCCAGATATATCAATGGCTTAAGGTATGACATATAGGATGAGATCATCTTGCTGAGTCTAAAGATCATTGAAGATGCCTATCAAGCAAGTTTGAAGGCCGAAGAGAAGATGTTGAGAAAACAAAATAAAAGGAATAGACGGAAAAGTTTAGTAAGAGGTAGAGGAACTAACATACCAAGGTTTTAGCAACCTCAGAATGAAGCAAGAAGTTCAAGTAGCACACCACCACAGAGAGGAGATTTTAATAGAAGAATATTTTCACCTATAGGAAGAGGTCGAGGAAGAGATATTTGGTGTTACACATGTGGAGAATGGGGACATGGATCATGGGACTGTCCTCATAATAGAAGAACAATTCAAAGTAATGTGGATGTGGTTGAGGAAAAGGAAGAAAAACCTCAAATTACAGACAAGGAAGAATCCCCTTAAGTATGAGAATCCATTTTGTTGATAAGGACATTTCCTAAGACAAAGAAAGAGACTTGAGAACAAGCTCAAGGAAGAGTTTATTTAGAAATACATGCAAATCCAAAGGTAAATGTTGTAAAGTGATAATTGACAGTGGAAGCACTGATAATTTTGTTTCTACAGAGATGTTGGACAATCTAGGATTAATGAAGACAGTTACCCTGCTCCTTACAAAGTCTCATGGTTGCAGAAAGGTCATCAGATTATTGTGATAGAACAATGCAAGGTAGAGATACAGATTGGTACTTATAAAGATGTGATATTGTGCAATGTAATGCCAATGGATGTATGCCACATATTGTTGGGAAAGCCTTAGTAGTTTGATCAGAAATTTATTCGTTATGGGAGGAAAAATACTTATACTCTAGAGAAGGATGGAAATAAACATACACTGCTGCCATTGAAGGATGAAGCTGACAAAGGAGCACCTAGAAATAGTGTTATGCTTATGAGTGGAAAGGATTTGTTGCAAGAGGATGGAAAAGGTGAAGAAATGCATTTTGGTATCATAGGGAGACCTAAGGTAATTTTGACTTACACAAACTTAGATGATTTACCTGAAGAAATCAAAATTCTAGTGAATGATTTTGTTGATATTATTGTGGATGAGCTGCCAAATGCATTGCCACCAATCAGGAGTATTAGTCATCATATCGATCTAATACCAGGAGAATCTTTTCCAAACAAAACAGCATACAGATTAACTCCTCAAGAGAATGTCGAAGTTGGAAAACAAGTGAAAGAAGTGATGGATAAGGGACTAATCAGAGAGAGTCTTAGTCCATGTGTTGTACCAATAGTACTCTGTCCAAAGAAAGGAGATGAATGACATATGTGTACAGATTCCAGAGCCATAAACAAGATCAGTATGAAGTACATATTTCCTTTACCATGCATGGATGATTTCATGGATTGTTTGAGTGGGTCAAGGTATTTATTAAAATAGTTCTGAAGAGTGGATATAATCAAATAAGAATTAGAGAAGGATATGGATGGAAGGCTGCATTTAAAACAAACAGTGTGTTGTATGAGTGGTAAGTGATGCCTTTGGGACTCACTAATGCACCTAGCACATTCATGAGATTGATGAATGAAGTCTTGAAGGAATATGTAGGCAAGTTTGTTATTGTTTATCTTGATGATATTTTGGTTTTTAGTAGAAGTAAAGAAAACCATTTAGAGCATCTTAATTTGGTTTTAAGAACTCTACAAAAAGAGAAACTACTGATAAATCTGAAGAAATGTAGCTCCATGAAATAAGAATTAATTTACTTGGGATTTGGAGTTTCTAAAGAAGGGTTGAAAATGGATCCAAAAAAAGTCCAAGCAATTTGGAACTCGACTATTCCAAGGAATATATTTGAGGTAAGAAGTTTTCATGGTCTTGCAAGTTTTTATAGGAAATTTATTAGAGGTTTTAGTCAGATTTGTGCACCAATTCTGGAAACAATCAAGGACACTAATTAGCGATTCAAGTGGACAGAAGTAGTAGACAAGAATTTTAAGCTGCTGAAGAGGAAAATGACAGAGAAACATATGCAGTATCAAAGAAGGTATGTTTCAATGTTTATTCCAGTATCTTTTCATTAGAACTTATAAGCCTTTTGCATTAGAAACTTAGACAATAATGAGGATTTATAACGAAACACGTGGGATTAATAGGAAATGCTGATAATTGTCATTCCTATGTGCAGGAGGGAGAAAAATCAGAAAGTAGCCATACCAAAGGAAAAGACAAGGATGAACTAACTGTTGTCTCTTTGATGGGAGACCACGTGCAAACTAGATCAAAATGGACCAACCCAGGAAAGGAAGCAAAGATACCAGCTCGGAGCAGAAAAGGAAAGAAGTGACTCAAGATTAACGATTTTTCGAATCCCTCAGGATCTTAGATCTTGAGGGATTGCTATTTTATCTATTTCTGCATCTAGATATCTCCGTCATCATCCTTATATAAGGGATAACGTTGTTAGCTAGAGGAGGAGGGCTTTTTATGTAATTTCTTTTAAGAAAGATCAAGACTATGATCTTTATGTTCTGTTAAAGACTTGAGTTACTGTAATTCTACTTCATGCATTAATACAGACTTGGCTACTCTTTTATGTTTGAGCCTGGATCAATATTAAGCGGTGTACCCCTGGAGGCTAAGCACCCGGCCCTGGAGGACACTTACTCTTGTACCATTACGCGTGGTTTCTGTGTGGTTTGTTTATAGACGTGATCTAGTAATCTATTGTGTTTTAAGAACGTTTATATTACATGCTCTGTTATGTTTAACTCATTTAATGTTCCTGCAAACTAAAGTCTTATATTAACGTTGTATCATGTTACCAATTCTTTAGGTGTTGATTAATCTCTACAGGATACTGTCATTCCATTACAAAGTTTTATGCGATTGTGCTTTAGCATTACAACAGTTACCTTGAAAAGTCTGATTTCACATGATTATTGAATCCTTGAATGTTACTATTTTCATCTTGAGATGCAATCGTATGCTTCTATATAGAGCAATAATAGAGTCAGATTAAGCACGTTGTGTTTATATGGTTTTAATATTATTTCATCTTGGATCCATAGGCAGTGTTGTTCCATAGTATGTGTATATCTTTTAAGAGCAAAGGATTGATGTTTTGGTTGTAGTGATTAAATAGAGTTACAGCTTGACGAACTTGGTTACTGCTCATTTCTGAATTGTTGTTCCAGTTTAGTTGTTGTTCCATTTCAATTATTGTTCCATTTCAATTGCCGTTCCACTTTAAGATTGCCGATATGTTGTTCTATTTACTTGCCATTTCTTAATTATTAAGGATGGTCTTAGGCTATAGTGAGCGTCAGCATCTGCTACCTGTCCCAGACCTCTGACCTGC
>APFE030855064.1:0-30217 GCA_000404065.3 Pinus taeda | reverse complement strand
ATTATTGCAACCACTGGTATAAAAGGTAAGAATTCTAAAGCATTTACTAGTAATTCTACTCAATCTGTTATTGATGAAGAACATGAGAGAAAAAGACATGAGCTTTTCCATATTCGAGTTGTTTCCAAAAATCAAAATATTGATACTTTGTTTGATAGTGGCTCACATGTAAATCTAATTTCTGAAACAATTGTAAAGATATTGGGATTAGCAACTACACCTCATAAGAAACCCTACCCATTAGGATGGTTGAATGATAAAGCACAACTACAAGTGACTAAATAGTGCAAACTCAAGTTTTCTTTTGGGTCAGCATTTGTAGATGAGGTTGAGTTAGATGTAATTCCTTTAGATATATGTGGAATTGTTTTAGGAAGCCCTTACTTGTATGATAGGAAGGCTATTTTCTATAGAGTTGAGAACAAGTATCTACTTGTTAAGAGTGGAATCGAATACTTTGTAAGAGCTCACAAACTCAAGAATAATTATACTCTCATAAACTTAGGACATATGAAAAGAATGATAAATTCATGCAAACAGTTCCTACTAATGGTTGTAAAGGAAAGGAAACCTGATAAAACCAATGTGTTTGAGGGCTGTAACGCTGATCAACAAGCTGATATAGAAAATATTGTTTCAGAATATGATGTCTTGTTCCAAGAACCTAAAGGTCTGCCACCCAAAAAGGGAATAGTTCATGATATTATTTTGCAACAAGATGTTCCATTGCCTAATATTGGGATGTATAGGTCGTTTGCTTTAGAGAATGCTGAAATCAAGAAGCAGGTGCAGAAGTTGCTCAAGAAAGGGTTCATCAGGCCTAGCACATCACCATGTGGGTCACCGATCGTTTTGGTGAGAAAGAAAGATGGCTCACGGAGAATGTGCATTGGCTAGCTAGCACTGAATAAGATAACAATCAAAAATTGTTATCCGCTTCCTCGCATAGATGATATTTTAGATCAATCGAAGGAAGTTGTTTATTTCACCAAGCTAGATTTGCACAGTGGATACCATCAGGTCAGAGTTGTAGAGAAAGATGCATGGAAGACTACTTTCAAAACAAAGCAGGGATTGTATGAGTGGCTAGTTATGCATTTTGGCTTGACCAATGCCCCTGCTATTTTCATGAGATTAATGAATGATGTACTCAGACCTTTTCTTGATGATTTTGTTATTGTGTATCTCGATGACATTCTGATTCTTAGTAAAACGTGGGAAGAACATTGAATGCATGTTAAGAAGACATTAGATGTTTTGAAAAGAGAAAAACTTTATGTTAAACTCTCCAAATGTGAATTTGGAAAAACCTCTCTAAATTATTTGGCTCACATAGTAGGGGGAGGTGAATTGAAAATAGATCCCTCTAAAGTTGCAGTCATTGTGAACTGGCCTAAACCCAAGTCTTCTACAGAAGTGAGAAGCTTCTTGGGAGTAGCACAATATTGGAGGAAGTTCATTTCAATTTTTTCCTCAATTGCAGCTCCCTTACATACCTTGACAGGATTGAACAAGGTGTTTTAGTTGGGAGGCAGACAACAGAAAGCCTTCGACACCTTGAAAGAAAAGATTAGTACAGCACCGGTACTAGCACTACCAGATCTACAAAAACCATTTGAGATCCAAACTGATGCCAGTGACTATGCCATGGGAGCAGTGTTGACACAACACAGTAAACCCATATGTTATCATTTTGAGACTTTTAATCCTGCAGTAGTTAAGTATCCTACATATGATAAAGAATTGTATGCATTAGTTCAGAGTGTGAAAAAGTGGAAACATTACTTAATGGGCAAAGAGACAGTAATACATACTGACCATCAACCACTTCAATATATACACTCCCAAACTAAGTTGCAGCAATCAAGACATTACATATGGATGGGTTTTCTACAACAATTTCATTTAGTCATCGGATATTAAAAGGGCATACATAACAAGGTTGCAGACATGTTATCTAGACCCATTCTAAATGCATCTACCATAGTTAAGAATAATTATGTGCTACATGAAAGCTACATAGAACAGTATGCTCAGGACATGGACTTTAAATATGTATATGGAACTTTGAGTCAAGGCAAAAGAATAGAAGAATTGGACTATCATATGAAGGACCGACTCTTATATCACTGTGGGAAACTCTGCATCCCACAAACTGAGAGGGTAGAGATAATTAGGGAAGCACACACTTCTCTGATATCAGGTCACTTTGGGGTAAGTAAAACAGTTGCATAGCTGCAAAGGTTCTGCTATTGGCCGAGAATGAATGAGACAGTTTCTAGATATGTAAAAGGATGTGCTATGTGTGCTAAAAGCAAGCACAGCAATAGAAAACTAGGCTTGTATACTCCATTGCCAGTCCCTTCTCACCCTTGGGAAAGCATTTCCATGGATTTTGTTGGAGGGCTGCCTAAATCTAGGAAAGGTCATGATTATCTATATGTTGTTGTGGATAGGTTCAACAAAATGTGTATTTTGATAACCTCTAGTAAACAGATTACAGCTGAACAAACTGCAAAATTGTTCTTTGAGCATGTATGGGTTCATTTTGGATTACCCACTTCTATTGTATCTGATCAAGACACCCGATATGTGGGGAAGTTTTGGTCAAGTCTGTGGGAAATAATGGACACCAAATTAGAGAAAAGCACAACTTTTCATCCACAAACAGATGGCCAGACAGAAGTAGTTAATAGGATGGTGATCCAGTTACTGAGAGGATATTGTAGCAAACACCCTAAGCTTTGGGATGAACACTTGTGTTATGTGCAACATGCTTACAATAGATCCAAACACTCTTCTACACAAAGATCTCCTTTTGAGACCTGTTTTGGTTTCATACCAGGGTCTCCTTTGGATTTTGTCTTTGGTAAAGATACCATGGTTGATAGACACAACGATGTGGGCAAGGAAACTAGGTTTATTGAACAGATCTAGGAGATCCACCAGGCAGTACAGGAACAGCTGCAAAAGAGCCAAGCCAAGTACAAGGCTAGGCACGATAAGCATAAGATGGAGCATATTTTTCAAGTTGGAGACCAAGTCTGGCTGTATATCAGCAAGGATAGGATGCAAGGTGAAGGTAAAAAGCTAAAACCTATCAGCTATGGACCCTTCAGGATACTTGAGAAGATTGGCGAAAATGCCTTTTTCCTTGATCTACCAGCTTACATGCACATCTACTCAGTCGTAAATGCAGATTGCTTGAGGTTGTTTGAACATTCAATGATTGAGGACCCTAAAGAGCAGAGTCAATTACCTTCTGTTGATGACCTGCTACCTGAATATCTTAATGAATTATGGGAAGGCACGGTACTGGACAGGAAGGTAAGGATGACGCGCAGTGGACAAGTGGAATACCTCAGGATTGGGCTTAAAGGTTTGAAGCCGAGTAGTGCGAAGTGGATTGAGATTGGACAAGTGAGAAAGCAATTTCCTCACCTAGTCGATGCTTGAATAAAACCAACCTTTGGTGGTCCAAAATCTCTTTCAGTGGGAAGGCTGTGATCCAAATGGGATCCATAAAGGACTGTCAAAGAACCATGACTGTATCAAGTCGGGACTAATCTCTAAAAATTCCAAAAACAGCGATCAAAAACACCTTGAACAAGTGGCAATGGAAGCCAGTGTGGAACGACGAGGACCTCGATCAAAGCGTGCTGACCGAGGCCCATGGAGACTGCGCAAGAGGTCAAAGTAGCCCCTGGGAGCCCCAGATTGAAAAAAGGAGGTGATTTTTGATGCACGCATCACTAGACGAACAGGGCCGAAATGGGGGAAGCCAGAGCACTTGGACGCATGGCGAACCGGAGAACCGCGGGCGAGAAAGGAAAAAAGTGCTAATCGTATGAGGCGGGACCCATGCTCTAGAAACCAACGGTATTGATCGAGGCGCCCTTGAACGATAAATGGTTTTGGAGGAAGTGGAGTGATCTCACTCAACGATCAACGTGTGGCGACAGAGGTGAGAGAAAATATCCGTTGATCTCACGTTATCGGTCGAGCAGGTCAACCATGCGAGACGTGCATATGACGTTGGATCTAGGGGACCCAGATCAGACGGCTGTGATTGTGCCCGATGGAAAGAAGTGGAATCGACCGGGAGTTAAGCTGCGTTCTAAAGGGACTTGGAATCTGTTTGACTACCACGGTGGAGGAAGAATGCATCCATGACGTAACTAAAGAAATGAACTAACAAGTAGGCTGGCGGTGTTCAGATGGAGACACGTGGCCACTCCCTAAGCGTTCATGCTAACGCCGAACAGGGAACTCCAAGCGCAGCTGCAGAAGTTGAATCGACAGAGGCAGAAGAGGAACCGAATAGGCACGGGTTCGAATGACTAAAAACCGTGAACAACGAAAAGAATACACAGAGAGTAAAAGTCTGAAATACAAAGGAAAAAAACCAAAACCCTGAGAGGAGGACGAGATACACAGAAGAAGGCAGTAAAGCAAGAGAAAAGAAGAAGAGACAGAGGGTCGAGCTAACCAGTGGGAGCATCGAGCACTAGAGCTTGAAGATTCAAGCCATCCCATAGAGGAATCTGTCTGGACTGAGCATCATATTTGGCTCTGTCCATTGTAGACCTGAAGGTCACTGAGCTAGTAGGAAAAAGGCGATTTGCGAGATTAATGGAGTAAAAAACTACGTAATTTTTGGGAGGCTGGCCTTCTAAACACATCTATGTAGTTTCTGAGCTGACCATGATGCTGGGTAGCTGGGGGATTTATCATCAAATATTCACAATTTTCTAGGTGAGAAGACGGCAAACTGACTGGGTGGCTTGCTGGAAAAACTGCACAATGCCTAGAGGGAGATAGGGATGGGCACTGGGTGTTTATCTGACATGTATGCGTAATTTCCTCAGTTAGCAGAGTGGGTAAGGTCTGCAGCTTCTGCACAATTTTTTAGGGTAGTGAGTCCCACGGTCACTTCTCGGTCAAACTCTTTGATTGACCAACGGGAGGGTTAGTTGATCAAATTGCAGACAACGCAAATTGAAATGGCTTGTTGGACACATCTAGGCTATTCTAGATGATAGTCAGTCGATTTCATTGCAGGGTGGAGTTCTAGCTATTCGAGGGTGATCCGGTCATCAAACCTTTAGTAAAATTACGAAGTGTGTGAGCAAGTGAATTTGTGCATACACGACCTTGCAAAATCACACTCACATGACATAACAACAAGACACCTCAAACAATCAAGACAACATATTCTCAACCTGACTAACCGACGATACAAGCGATAAGCACGACACTTGTGATAGATCGTTTAACGATCGTGACAACGCTTGCGTGACAATGCATGCAAATCCATGTGTTAGTGTGACGGAAGTTGACATAGAAAACACAACATGTACACATGAAGTGAGGACCTTGTGCACAACCAAAACATGGATGCTCTAAAATTGGATGCAAGCCAAAATTTTAGAGGATGTTGCAACTGCTACAATACTTGGCAACACACTAGTAGAATTCCAGCTTCTCTATTTTGGTTTATTAACAGCATAGGGCATTGGTCTTTCAGGGAGTATTGAATCATTGTGCGGGTTACTTCGACTTCTCCACTTACCCCATGGATAGACATGGTTAACGTTTTTCCAACTCAGTTAAACATAACAAAAATTTCAGTTTGATCACAATGTTTCGAAATCGAGAAGGGTAGTTTGGATCACAAGTTAAAAAATTTCAGAGTATAAGTTTTCATCCATGGTGTTGCTTCGCTACCAGCAAGCCTAGATAGTACCTCGATGGAGTCACGCAGGAACACACACATTTCTCCACTACCAACAAGTCCGGTTAGTAACCCGGTGGAGTTTTATGCTTCACCTCTCTGCACAGGAAGCCTTTCTCTTCTTTTTCCTTTGTATTTTTCAAAGAGGAATGTGCATAGGCACTTATTTATTTTTGGGGTGGAAGAGGGATCCTGACATATTCAGAGCATAAGAGGTTGTTCCTTAAGAGAAGCATGTAATACCTCTGACATAGGTTTTATCATTTAGATTCCCCTCTTCCCCGTTTCTACCAGTTGGATGAGCTTGAACACATAGAGAAGAAGGCTGAAAACAGGCATGGGGTTTCCCAGTGTGGACACATGTTCATGGTTGGAACTAAACTTCACTTGCAGAAAGCTCATATTTTCCATGAAGACTTCATTGGTCAAAGGTTACAACCAAGCACAAAGAAGATAGCCATAAGACTAGATAAGCGTTGTAGCGTCACAAGAATCTTAGATCTAAACCACATACTCATTCAGAAGACATAACTCAGTAAATGGAAGTGCTTATTTACATAACCAAAATAGTAGGATACTAAGGAAAAAAACAAAACGAAACAAAAATAGTAAGTAGAGCAAGAAAAAGGGAAAAAAAGTAGAAGTAGAGAGAAAGAAAAACAAGTAAGCAAAGCAAGCAAGCAAACCAAAGTATGTAAGCGAGAAAGAAAAAATGCAAACCAAAATGCAAAGAAAAGGAAAGAAAAGAAGAAAACACTACTCCTACTTCTATGTTAAATAGTGCATAGGCCTACTTATGTGAAGTGATATTTCCAATGTAGCCACCGGTGCATTCACTGACCCATGTTGGTGAAGGCATGGTTCGTGAGAAACATAGTCAAGTGAACTAGCAAGCATAAAATATATAACAATGAAGACCAACACACTCCGAGTTTAAACACGTCCACAAGAAAAAAAGAGTGAAATTGCAAGACAAATCCTCTGTGGACTTGTCATGGTGTCGTGACACACTGCGTACAGATGATAAACACATGCACTCTCTTGACTGTGGCAGACAAGCAAACATGAGAAACATAGAAAACTTACATCTTTCAAGTGTGCTTGTTGTAAATGATTCCTCCAGTTCACAAGTGATGGGATCATGTGATTCTGGTGGAGGATGTGAAATATGTGTGTTGGATTGATCTTTAGTGCATACAGATGAGTGATGAGGAGCCTCAGGTGTTTCACAAATTTTCTGATCAGAAGTGGAACTATCCTCAGGACAATGAGGGTTTGACATAACCATTAGCTTAGGCTGAAGTTCCTCGACAGCTTGCGGGGTTTCCACTTTGTTGATAGATAGATAATCACACACCAATGTCTTAGACAGATTAACAACGAGCGAATCAATGTCGTGATTAGATGAAGAAGTACAAAGATTACGACAACCAAGATCATAATATTCAGGATGTTTGTTGACATCCTCATGATTTGATGAATCACACAGAGGGGTAGATGAGAAGTAAGGTTGTTCGTCCTTTGCATTTATGGAAAAAGAAGATGAAAAATCAAGTCGATGTTCAATGCAAAATTTGTCGTCTCCACTCTAAAATGATGTAATGACATTTGGTGTGTTCTGTAAATGATTGGAAGTACATGCATCTACGGATGGATTTACACAAGGAAAATCAGAGATAACATAATCACCAATGATGTTAGGAAAAGGTGGAGGAGGCGCTGATAGAAGGAGGTCATCCTTCACCACGGGTTCATGCTCAAATGCTTAGTCATACCCTTTGTGAATGGCAATGCAAGTTGGTTGTGCATCATCAACTCCATTGATGGCTTGATCCTCATTCATAATAGGTGTAGAGTATGAAACGAAAGCACACAAGGTAGTGCAATCTGGAGGATCATCAGAACGCAAAGATAGAGGCTGAGGTAACAACTGTGTATGAAAACTCATGGGATTCCCAATCAAAACTACCCAGATATTGAGATTAGTGAGGGTGGGATGATGTGATAGTTGAATAAATGTGTGTGCATGTTCTTCAACATCACTCCGTGGTGGTGGAGCTGTTTGATGAGGGGAAGGTGGGCAGTCACTTGTAAAAGTGATTGTGTTTGCTTGTGATTACGCAGCTCCATCGCCGAAGCATGTCGAGTTAGGTATGAACTCCAAATTCATCTTGGGATAGAGTGATTTAGTATGGAAATATTCAAATCTCTCCACGAGATATCAGAATTTCATCTGGCTTTTCGAAGCTTCAAACTACAATACACATAAGCACTACCAAGAATCCATAGGCAATTCTTGTAGAGTCTTCCATTGTTTTAACAATTTTCCATCAAGAAGTTTCAGATCAAAGTGATGGAAAGTAGATTCAATGAGATCACATAACTGCTCAAGTGAGTGCACACTGCTGGGTGGCAGGCTACTACACCATCGTTGTGGGGATTCACGAAGTGTGTGTGAAAGTAACAAGTTAAACTCTTCAACATAGAACTCATCTACGTCAAGAAATGTAAATAAGCCTCGAAAGTACTCAGGCTAAGCCACATCGCCTTCACCATCATGCGTGAATTACGACAAGAGATAAAAAACTCCCTCATGATTTCGAGATGTTCAACATTAGAGAAAAATCATGGAGGGATGAGTCTAACAGTATCCATGAAGGATATGCGAAGATTCAAAATAGGATGTGAGGACTCATCTTGTCATTTGGCCCTCCTTCTAGTGCCAAAAATATTGACGGTGTTGGACCTCCAACATCAGGAGATGTTTGCGATATGAAGTCCCAACTAGACCTCACACTGTTTGGTGTAGGAGTCACATCAAGTGTTATGGATCTGTTGCTATTATCTTAAAGATATTCCTTATCTCTTTCTTGTCACCACGTGAGAGTGGACTACTTCTTCTTTGAACAACGAGGTTCACATGCCTGGTGCGTGCTAGTGTTACTTGTGTCAAGGTTCTTTCACCCTAGAGGGATAGAGTGGAGGTGAGTCTCTAGTTGAATGGGAAGAGTCCCAACTATATCATAGAGACACAACGCAATAGGACATGCATAACTTCCAGAGGAGCAATCCACTTGGATGTGATAATCACAACACACAAGGGAAGATAGCACGTAAACACCCAACGAACAATTTGCGCGAGTGAGATGGCCATTATAACAAGTTTACGTGAAAGGTTTTGTCTGATGTCTGGGGGGTAACCAACACGAGTAGGACAACGTTAACAACTTATACAACATATTTTCATAAATATATGTATTAGAAAAACTGAATGAGTTCATTTTTTTAATGCAGGTTAAAACAATATATGTTACAAGTCTTAAAGATTAATCTTACAAACAATGACAACACATGTGTGAAAACGTGTTGGCCTGTTATCAGGCTTCTAAATTAAGCAAAATTCTTAAGACACATCGGTACACCATTACATCACTAACCTCGATGGCGGGTCGTTGGAGCCACTGCTCACTCCACAAAGAAAATATTATAGACTATCAAGGCTATGTGGGAGGAGCCAAGGTGAAAAGTCTCTTGTATGTACAAATGAGGGTTATTTATAGCCAAGTTTAAAACTGACCCTTGTGACTGTTTGACTTCCCTCATGACTGTTTGACTTTCATGACTTTTCATTTTTACATGATTCTTCAAATTACAAGTGCATCTCTTGGACTTCCACATTACATTACATTGATTTATAATGATATGGCCCACAGTTTTGACTTTCATGACTTTTCAACTTTACATGATTCTTCAAATTACAAGTGCGTCACTTGGACTTCCACATTACATTACATTGATTTAAAATGGTATGGTCCACAGTAGTAATGTGGCCGACACAACTTGACAGGACAATGTTGTTACATTCTTGCTGGTGGTGGTGTACATGTCGAGCTGCAGTGTTGCTGAGTGATGGATGTCCTCTTCGTGTATCACATCTTCACCTCCACATGGCAAGGTGTGTGGAGTCCTCGATGGTCATTGGGTTCACTTGATGTTTCACGTGCACATTGCTCCTTTCCTGTACTTTGGCATGCTTGACATGTTCTTCTGTTCGCGAAAATATCTCCTCACATGTTCGTCAATTCGTGAACACATCTTCGCATGTTCATCCATTCATCTGTTCATCCATTTGCGAACAAATCTTTTGCATGCACTCTCCTTGTTCATCCCATTTTGCGTCACCTCAAGTCTATTCATGTACCTGTATCTACAATCACTCATGACAAGATGACATCAAATCCATAAACGTCCTAGTGTATCATGATGCATGATCGTTCACCTTTAGATGGAGGTTACTGGGAGAGAGGACAAGGCTGCGAAACTACCTGGGGAAAGTTTCAAGCTAGGATGTGAGCTCCAGGAACTGTTGGTGAAAATTGCGCAGAAGTCACTAGGATATTGAGATGAACAATTCGGATCAGTAGTGACTATTTGCGGGATCTGGTTCGGCTGGAGGGAAGATCTGCACAATTTCTGGAAGGAAGTAGTACGGACAATAGAGGGCCTTAGCAAAAAAAACTGTGCAATTCCTGGAGGGAGTTGGCAATGGACTCCAGGGTGCTTGGAAGAAAAATCTGTGCAATTTCTAGAGGGAGCTGGTAGCAAGTTGCAGGATTGTTGGAGGCAAAAACTGCGCAATTGCTGGGAGGTTGGCTTGTTGACACATTTGTGTAGTTTCTGATCTAAGCAGGATGCTGGGAAACTGAGGGCTTGCTCATGAAATATGTGTAGCTCTATGGGTAAGTAGATGACCACCTAACTAGGTGGCTGGCTGGAAAAACTATGTGATTCCTAGAGGGAGATAGGGATGGGCACTGGGAGTTTGTTTGACATATCTGTGCAATTTTTTCAATCAACAGAGTTGCAAGGTCTGTGACTTCTGCACAATATTTGAGGGGAGTGAGTCCCGGGGTCACTCCGTGATCAAACTCTCTCGTTGACCAATGGGTTCATTGATCAGGTTGCAGAAAACACAGATTTAAATGGCTTGCTGGACACATCTGTGTTGTTCTAGGTGACAGTCGATCGAGTCGATTACAGGGTGGAGGTCCGGTTGTTCGAGGGTGTTCCATTCGTCAAAACTTCAAGAAAGTGACTAAGTGTGTGAGCAAGTGAATTTGTGCATACACAAACTTGCAAACACACACTCACATGACTTGACAACAAGATGCCTCAAACCATCAAGAAAACATATGCTCAACATGACTAACCAATGATGCAAGAAACAAGTGCGACGCTTGTGATAGATTTTTGAATGACCGTAATGATGATTGTGTGACAGTGCATACAAATTCGTGTGTGAGTGTGACAGATGCTTACATAGCGAACATAACATGTACACACAAAGCGAGGACCATGTGCATGACCAGAACATGGTTGCAAGCGCGACATTTTGAACTACTTGCAAAAGGTTGTTCGTTCAACAGTCAAGTGAGGAGGGTGCAAAGACTCAACACTAGCCCACGGGGTGAGCTTGAGTACTCGCAAACATCAAGTAAAAATCCAAGGGAGGCTCCGAAATTGGATGCAGGCCAAAATTTTGGAGGGTGTTGCAGCCTGTACAATAAGATTATATATAGAAAGGTTGCTTTGATTGAGCTTGATGTTTTTCCTTGATTCTTTGATTCATTTGTGCCTTTAGTAGGTCATCTTTTAAGAGATCATTGAAGCCCAAATAGAATTCAACTGAAAATTTATTTGGCCCTAAGATTTTGGTCTTTTGCATACATCTCAAGGATTTTTTCATATATTTCGAAGCTTCTAGAATCTTAGAGTCCGTAACTTCCTCCGTAAAAAAATTATTCATTTCTTCATTGATAGCGGGGGGAAGGGAGACCACCTATAAAATGTCTTGTATAGGGCATCTAAGAGATGCATGATAGAGAAATTGAAAAGTAGCAAGAACATGCCTCTACTTTCTCCTTGAATGAACACAAAGGGGCTTTATCTTTGGAATTAATCTCCCAAATTGTGTTCCTTTACTTCCTATAGTTTTCAAATTGGTGAATTTGTTTTGTAGTGTTATCTTTTGATTCAAGCCAAATAGCTCAAATTTTGAGGAATTATCACTCTTCTTCCAACAAAAAAAGAAAATGTCTTCTTTCTTTGAGGGAGCACATCTCCTAAAGGGACATCCAAGAGAGTAGCCCTGATTCAAATGATTGTGTATCTCAACGAGCTTCTTTTCCATCTCCAATAGCTCCTTGTCTAAATTTTCTTAGCCTGCCTCGGCTCATGTGCGGGAAATATGCTTGATAGTTTGGAGAGTTTCCATGAATTAGGCAATATAAATTGAATCTTCCTAGGTAGCGAGGTGCCTCCACAAAGAATGGATAAGAGAAGAATAATCCTCCTCTTATAGCTATGAGTAGTTGAAACAAATGAAATAGGACTTAAAGTTTTCCTTAGGACATAGAGGAAAATGGGACTATGGTTAGAAATACACTCCATTTTAATAGAATATTTAAAAGCACAACTAGAATTTGATAGGCCTTCCAAAATGGGGAATTGACCACTCCTTTTTGAAGCTTCATTGTGATCTGTACAATCTTTACTCCAATTTGGAAAAATCTCGATTGGTTGTATGTTAATTAGACTGAGATTAGTAATGATATCCTAAAAGAAAGCACTCTTTGGATTCATATGTGGATTTGAACCCCATACTTCCTACAATGAAGTAGTGTAGTTTAGGTCACTTCCCAAAACTATGTAAAGATGTGCCTATAACCAATTCCTACCAAAATAATGATAGATAAATAATATTCTCATATTTTAAAATTATAAAATTATACGATTATGTTAATTTAATTAAATTCAAATTTTAAAATAAATTAAATATTTATAACTTTATAAACTATAACCATTAAATATTAGTTAATAGTCTCTTATAATATATTAATCTTCATCTTCATGTTTATAATTATAACTAAAATTAAAAATAAGAATTCATTTTCAAATCCTCTTAATTTATCAACTAGATTTATTCATCTAGTTAAAATCCTTCCAACAGAAGTTTGGTTACATAGCTCGAAACTTGAAAATAATAAATACTTATTCTATTTATAGTTTATGTTATGACCTTTTTTCTTTTTGGTCCATGCGAAAACAAATAAAGTGCTGATCATAATTTTTTTCCTCGTGAAAGAAAAAAATCATTTAAATATACCTGAAAATCATTTAAATATAGCTGAAAATAATAAATAATAAAGGTAAACACATTAAAATTAAAATTGAAATCATAAAAATTTTAAAATTTTAATTCTATAAGAATGGTATGAAAGTTAGCAAACAATTAAATTTCATAGCTGGGTTAAAAGTTTGTACCATAGAAATAAATATTTATACTATAGAAATAAATATTAAAATCTAAATACATGTAGTTATTTATACTATGCTTCTAATATTTATAATATTTATACTATAGAAATAAATATTAGTAATTAAAGATGGGTCTGTTTTTTCAACTCGTCATAATGATGAATTACATTAGTTAGTTAAAAACGGGTCGACAAAATTATCTTGATTTTCCCCAAAAATTCTTCTCTAAACATGTAACGAGTTCATTGTGGTTAGAAAATCGATGCCAGTACTACAGGTTGTACAGCACTTTCCCGAGGACAAAAACTGTTTCAATTTAACTATATTTGGAAGGCTGACGTGAAAACGAATGTGACTTTGAAGGAGATGCACACTGTTGTGAAACAATTCACTTATATATACCTCACCTCAACATCATCCACCAAGGCCAAGCTCAGTGCATCGGTAGCTCTATCTCGAAATTGAGTTACAGAATAACTGTGAGTCACATTTTAGCTGCAGAGGATGGCAAGGAAAAATATGATGGCCATGGCCATCAATTTGATCATCCACATGGTAATGATCTGGTACTGTTCCGAACAATTCAAATTGGTAGCCGCAGGCAATGGCAGAGAATGGATGCGGGCTCACGCAACATTCTATGGAGAAGTTCATGGAACTTCCACTGATATGGGTAAATTATTTATTTTTGCTCTAATCTCTAAACATTCAAATTATTTGGCTGAAATTGCAATAAGTTAATTGTTATTTCCGGAATCTGATGGGCTGTTGTTTTGGATCTGGCGGTGTTTGGGACCAATGGCATGGCAGGAGGAGCGTGCGGTTATGAGAATATGTACGAAGGTGGATATGGCGTAAGTAACACTGCACTGAGCGGTGCCCTGTTTGGACAAGGAGAGGCCTGTGGGTCTTGCTATGAGTTGTTGTGCGATGCTAACTCAGTCCCACAGTGGTGCCTCCCAGATAGGAAAAGGATTAAGGTGACTGCTACCAACTTGTGTCCGCCATACGGAGCTGGATGGTGCAATCAGCCTAACCGTCACTTCGATCTGTCGATGCCTGCTTATCTAACCATTGCCCGCTACAAAGCAGGAATTGTGCCCGTTTTCTACAGAAGGGTGCCATGCCTAAGGGAGGGAGGGTTGAGGTTTTCCATGAAAGGGAATGCCTATTTCAATGTGGTGGTCATAAGCAACGTCGGCGGGAGTGGGGACGTGAAGGGCGTTTGGGTAAATGCAGATGGGTTTGGAGCTGGTAACTGGCAGCCGTTGCACAGAAACTGGGGGGCCAATTGGCTATACACCAGCGGTAACCTGCGAGGGAAGGCGTTGTCCTTCCGAGTGACTATAGGTGATGGGCAGACTCTAACCTTCTACAATGTGATACCTCCCAACTGGCAATTCGGCCAAACCTTCTTCTCTAGCTTACAGTTCAAGTAATCAGTTATTGATATGCCCAGAATAAGTAGGTCTCAGTCGAGTATTCCTGTCCTTCTATTGTTATTTGGTTAAATGCAGAATAATCAGCTATTCATTGCACAAAATAAATAGGTCTCAGTCGATGATTCTTGTCGTTAAAACTTTTCGTAGCTTTGCCATTGTGGCAGTACCGTCTTATTTGTTTCTGCTGCTACCGTCTTATAATAATAAGGATCATTAGATATTTGGCTTTCACAATAGTTGATGAGTGCAGTGGTAACCGGTTTTCAGATTTGAATTTTTGCTCATGATTCATAGTATTTAATTATTCAAACTAACTTATCCAACTTTGTTACTTATAATATAATTATAATATTAACATAAATTTAAAGATCTGTTTAATTTTTACCCAATAATTTTTTATTTTCAGATTTTATTTAAATAGTTTAAGGGTTTTGCATAGATGAGATGGGGCTTGTTATTAATCACGTCTAGATGTTAATTCACTATTCAATTTATTCAATTCCATGTTTTATTGGGATGTTATTTTCAAATATAACCGTGATATAGCTTTACATTACAGACTTATATATATATATATATATATATATATATATTAATTAATTAAAATATAAATAATATATTACCAAAACTATTTTATTTATATTAATGAATCAACATAAGTTTATATTAACGAACTAATTAATTTGAAGCTATTTTAAGAAAGATTTGCATGTATAAGATATTTTTAAAGTATTTTTTTTTTTTTAATAAATCGAAGTATAAAATGTATTCAAGTTAATAATAAATATTTTGGTTAAAAATATATAATTATATTTTATAATGTGATATAAATGAAATATATTTAATTAAAAAATTAATATTTTATTTTAAATAGCTTAGGGAAAAATCATTAAAAAACCTATGGAATTAAAAAAACTTACTTTAATAAAATAAATGGATAAAAATATTAACTTAACCATATTTTTTAATTATAAAAAAAAATGTATTATAATATATATTATATATATATATATTATATATATATATTATATATCAAATAAAATAAAAAATACAGACAATTTAGATTATGTTTTTTTAAACAAACAAAAATTTAAATTCATAAATGAATTAGATATTATTTTGGAATTTAACTGAGTTAGGTAACTCATTTATCTATGATCATTTCCATTCATTTCATGAGAAATTAGTGAGTTACTACTACTTCTCATGGAAATGATCATAGATGAATGACTTTAAGTAAGTCATTCATCTATAGCCATTTCCATACATCTCATGAGAAATTAGCCAGTTAAGACTACCTTCCATGGAAATGATCATAAATAAATAACAGTTGAATCCCAAAATAATTTCTAATATAATACGCTACAAAAACCCCAATACTTAATTCATAAATAAATTTTAATAAACCAATCTTATTAACCTAAAAACATAACACATAACTACCCACAACACAATAAAATAAAAAAAGTATTTACAAATATATTAATAAATTTCAAAATTAACCCAAAGCAATAACCAAAATAACTTTGTTAAATGTTACAAACAATTTAATAAATTAAAAACACTCACCCAAAACTATAATAAAAAATGAACCGTTAAATCTTGAATGGTTATCACTCCATACAGATCATTCTAATATAAAAGTATCCCCATCCTTCTCTCAAACTAAGAACTTGGCCCCCTCGAGAGCATATATCAACTTATTATTGAAATGTTAAGGTCACCATATATAATATATTCACCTTATATTGAAATGTTGCAAAATGTCATCTATCACATTGCAAGTATCAACTTATTATTGAAATGTTAAGGTCACCATATATAATATATTCACCTTATATTGAAATGTTACAAAATGTCATCTATCGCATTGTAAGTAAGTAAATATAATACACCGTATAAGCATCCTACAATGAGAATTGTAAGGACACATCCTACAATGAGAATTGTAAGGACTTTGGACACCACATATCTCAACAATGGTATGATATTGTCCACTTTAGGGCTAAGCTCTCATGGATTTGCTTTTGGCTTTACCCCCAAAAGGCCTCATCCCAATGGAGATATTTGTCCATCCTTGTATACCCATGATCCTCCCCACTTCTAGTCAATGTGGGACTTTGGTCGTATACCCAACAATCCCCCACTCGAACAAAGAACCATCGAGCCTCCCCTCAAATGATTATCCATCCGTCCACTCTCTAACAACCAGGATTCTTCGCTCCAATGCATTGGAAGCACACCCCTTACATGGAGCACCACCTGCCTCGAGAGCTTTCTCTATCCTAGGTCAACTCCTCTTCATCGTGTTGGGACCAGGACACTTCCATGAAGAATCCGGAGCACACCGCCTGTCGAATCGAGCTCATCCACGGATCCCATCATGATATTACCGGGGCCCACCACCTTCATTCAGCATTCCGAGGATTCATCCACTTGGCTAACTTCGGAACTTGGCTCTGATACCACTTGTAAGAACTCTATGAAGAATTCAGAGCACACCACCTGTCTAACCGAGCTCATCCACGGATCCCATCATGATATCACTGGGGCCCACCACCTTCGCTCAGCATTCCGAGGATTCATCCACTTGGCTAACTTCGGAACTTGGCTCTGATACCACTTGTAAGAACTCTGGACACCACATATCTCCACAATGGTATGATATTGTTCACTTTGGGCCTAAGCCCTCATGGATTTGCTTTTGGCTTTACCCCCAAAAGGCCTCATACCAATGGAGATATTCGTCCATCCTTATATGATCCTCCCCACTTCTAGTCAATGTGGTACTTTGGTCATATACCCAACAAGAATATCCATGAATATAAATTTCAAATAATCGTGAAATATTAGATCATTATTTTGCTTCCACTACCAAACTAAGCCATGTAAAGAAATGTAAATTTTTTTATAAGTTGTCCTCTTTCTTTTTTCGTAAGAAGTGAAATTCCAACTGTAATGGAAAAGTACTAAAAAAAATACAAATAAATCTTTCAAGAAAGATTTATAAGATTTATTTTAAGCATTGGTTTACTTTTAACAAATATTTTCTCTTATTTTTTAAATAAAATGAATTCCAAAAATAACATAAATTAAAAACAAATGTAATTTTGCAAAATAAAAAAATTAGTCTTCAAAAAAGGAATATGTATGCTACAATCAAATGAGTTTTTAAAGTTTCAATTACACAAAATTCTAATAATACATGATTAGATAGACTCATGCTTACAACACTAACTTGAATAGTTCTCAGTAGGAGGAATTAACTATATTATCTTAATGTGACAAGTTCAAATTTGTAAAGAAGCATCGGAAGAGATTAAAAGAAATAATTGTATCTATATTTTTGTAAGTTCGAGCATATGCTTTTGTAAGTTTGAGCATATACAGAAAATATAAGGGAAAGATAAATAGAAAAGAAACATAGAGGAATGTTTGACAGAGAAAGTCAAGGAAAAATGAAATTTTTTTGGAAATATAAGGTATTTCACAAAAAAATAAAAAAATAATTCCTTCCATAATGTGATTTTCTTTTTTATAGTACTCTTTTTATTTTTTCAATTACTTGACTCTTAAAACGCCTCTGGGTTAGTTGAACTAGTAAGTTTTTTTAGCTAAATCCATGATGCTCCAAGGGTTAGGATTTGCTAATAAGATGATAAGATGTGATTCCCTTAGATCAGATGAGATTTTCTAATAAGATGACAGGATGTGATCCCTTAGGTTGGAGTGGATCAAGGATAAGATGTGATTCCCTTAGATCAGATGAGATTTTCTAATAAGATGACGATCTACTTGATGTGATGCCTGATCTAATCCCTTAAGGAAAATGTTTTCCTCTTTGTATTATAAAGTTATGAAACTCATCCTCTAAGTGGGTCAAACTTCAGGTATTCCATATTTTCCTTCTTATAAAATCATTTTTGAAAATAATTGGGAAATAGGCCGAACTTTTTAATTGATGAGATGATATATATAAGCATATCCATGGAAATTACTTCCAACAATTTCTTATGCTTCTATGTTTTCAAGAAGCTTTTTTTTCCAAATTAAATATTAAGAAATCAAAGTATGGCATTTGAAAATTTGTGACTTAACAATCGTTCATCTTATCAATGTGAATCTTAGTTTTTTATTTATAAATAATATAATATTATGCATAATAATAATATACTCCAATATATTTATAAAGAAAACTTATCTTATATTAAGCATAAAGAGAGAATTTTATGCATTTTTTCTTGAGAGTGTAAACATGTCATTTGATTACTAACTCATCATTCTGTTATTAGTGTTAAATCAATTCTTTCCGAAAGCCATCCCATGATATGTTCGGTTGCTTTCCATGTGTCATGGGTAGATATGACAAAGAACTCTTAAATAATTGAAGGAATAACAATAAAATAATGGTGATATGAGATGGGGAGTTTGAAAAAATATTTTATTGGAGAAAAAAGTAAAAGTAAATAAAAGTAAAGTAATTAAATAATAAGTATGATATTTTTGTATGATTGATTGTCATGTTTTATAGGTGAATATCCCAAAGGAATTTAAAATAAAAATTATAAAATAATAATAATAAAATAATGAAAAGATGAGACAAGAGATGAAAAATATTTATAGTAGATAAGTAAAAGTAATAAAATATTTACACAAGCAGAGGGAAATGTGTGTGGTGGATGTAAAAAATAGATAGTGATATGATACACAAGTGGAAAGTACAAAAAAATTATTAAGATGTTAAATATGACAGGAAATCTAAATAATATAAAAACATTTTCAAGTGTAGAAAATGCAACTGTATAGAAAATGAAATAGTTTTTTTCAAAAATGTAAAAAATATAGAAATTTGAAAAAATTAATTGGAAATAAAAATGGACGATGGTAGAAATGGGTAAAATAAAAAGAGAGAAAATTTGAAAGTAGAAAAAGGATAAGTATGGAAGCATAGAAAATTCTATAATAATAAGGATTAGAAAAAAAATAATGGAAAATTGATTATAATTTATGGTAAATGGAAAGGGAAAAAATAATAAATGGTAAATGTAAAAGGTAATTGGTAAGATAATAGAAAAGGAGAAAGGATATAATGGATAAATTTAGGAAAGGTAGAATGAAAAATAGAAATATTTCAGGTGACGACGTTAATTTTTCATTTTGTAAAGTGTTGTAGGTAGGTAAGACAAAGGAATATCAAATGAAATCACGAAAACATGTATTTCTTTCATTTTAGTAACCCTTTAATGTTTTGAATGAGAGACCATCTTGGTTAGCTTTATGTAAGGAAGAATTACAACTTATAATTGATTTTAAACTTTTAAACATTTTGTGTTTTTATAAGGGTTATTAAACACATTCGAGAGAGAAAAATGTCTGAGTTTGATCAAGAAACGATTATTATCATCTAGTTCCAATTATTAGACAATGATCCCCTAAGGATAATTAGAAACCCTATAATAAACTAGTTTTCTTCTCCATTGTATATGGAATCATTCCAAACCATTATATCTTTATTTCAACAAATGCTTATTAGGAAGCTTGACAACAATCATAAAATTGTATACTAAATCTTCCTTCCCTAACATACTTAGAGACAACACTAGCTCTTAAGTATACATAGACTTCCAATAGAACCATATACATAAAAATATTATATTCGATTTATTGAAAATTTTGAAAAACACTTTTCCATTGATAAGTTACAATTCTTCCAAATTAAAGTTTGTAAAAAGAAATTAATGTTAAAAATCCATAAAGTTTGTAAAAAGAAATTAATGTTAAAAATCCATAGAAATTTAGAGATTTGATTCCTATTGTTTACCAAAAAATCTTCTTGTTTTTTAAAATAAAACCTATCATCCATTTTTTTTTGTTGTAGATGCCGCTTTGTTATTTATTCCTAAAATTTCATTACATTACTTGTTTTAAGCCAATCACTTTTGTTAACGCAAGGTTTACCTTCTTGTGGATTTGTACAAACTGGCCATGGAAATTGAGAAACCCTTGAAATATTTTACCACGATGATATTGAATGAAGACTTCAGGGGAATTTAGTGGAGGTTCATTTAAACTCATTTTCAATCCCGTCCCATGGAGCATGTGGTTGATGATATTCCTTAATTCAAACACTTATTTTTAAGTAATGAATTAAAATAATTAATATAATATACAAATTTTTCATATTGTTTTATTATATTTTTTCTTAAAATTTTTGTTTTATTTTTTGGAAATTTATAGAGTAATATTACTTTCATGGAGCTAAGAGGTTCATTTCCAACATAACATGAGAAAGATGTGTAAGTATATTAGTCTTAACATTGGTTGACACGTGTCTTTTTAAAGTTAAAAAAAATATTTAATATAAAAAATCAATAATTTTTATTATTGATATAAAAAAATGAAAATGCATAAAATAAAACATTATAATTCACTATCAGTATTTTATACTAAAAAGAAGTAGTAAAAATATTTCATTCACTATCAACTAATAATATTAATTTATAAATAAAATATTTAAATACCATATAAACAACATCACTGTCACACACCTCAACAAAAAGCTATTAATTATAAATAATATTTAAATGTCCATATAAAACAACATAATTGTCACTTACCTCAACAAAAATAATGCACAATTTTTTTATTTTTTTTATTTAAATAACAAACTCGACTGTTAAGATCTGTTCACATAATTGTCACATACCTCAACAAAAATAATGCACAATTTTTTTATTTTTTTTATTTAAATAACAAACTCGACGGTTAAATCTGTTCACAAGTTTTACTGGAGTTGTTAGTCATTTTATCATGGTTATGATTTCTTTTATTGTAAGGTCTTCTATGATTGGTTTAATCTTTATTTAGATGATAATAATGCTCCATAAAATGTTAAGAACCTTTTTATTATTGATATAGTTCGCATTACACGTATTTCATACTTCGGAAGTCAACCTAACTTTGGCTCCTATGTCTAACACACAATATTTAGCACACCTTAGCATCGGTGGGTCTGGTCTTTTGGATGGATCCGGGTGCAATACAACCGTTGGTTACCATCTTGGAAAAATTTCCTCAAACCCTACTCGCTTGGGTACCTCCAACACCAGAGAGTTTTGGCATTTCCCCATCTCCACCTGTGAGCCTTCTCAGCTGCGAAATGTTGCCCAGCTGTGGTGAACATACTCTTTCTTATCAAATTTGTTGACTCTGTGTCTATCCTTGATTATGTTATGCCTACTTGACTCATCCGCTCTGCTACAGAGTTGTTGAAGCCCCTGCTGCACTCAATTACCAAATGAGCGAACCAGAATTCAATTATCCGCTACAGGTAACTCCCATCCGGCACAACTGTTAAATTGATTGCATAATTTTAGTTTTCTTCTAACAATTTGCATTATTTTTGTCTTAGGACTCCTTCAGTCGATTAGGTCATAAAGCTATGCCACGCTACAGCTCCGTCCGGACAACGGATAAAGTGGATAGCCTTAGCTTTGAATGAAAGATTAAGGTTTTGTTTTGAATTTTCTGAGCGTTAAGGTTATTGGCTTGCTGGTGCGTTACGTCTTTATTTCAGGGCGCGATGGACTGAATTATTTCTCGATCCTCGACTGAGTTGTTAATTTGTATAATTTTCTGGAGAGGGTTACCCTGTTAAGCGTACCCAGTTCTATTTTTCTGTTTAATTTAATGGGTTCGGTATTTATAGTCTGCCCCACTTAGCAGAAACTATTATTTATGCATCTGGTATCTCTGAATCCATTGTTTATGTATTTCCAGTTTTAAAGCTAATATATGAACGACTGTGTTCTTTTCCATATCTACTGTTGGATATTTACGGTGAAATTAAGGGTTCCACGGAAATGTGAGATTTAGATGGTTAATTTTCCGCCCATTATTGTTTTAACACAAACCCCAGACATTGGGTTTTCGATGAACACCCTTTCCGCAGGGGTTTCATCCTTTGTGCTCTAATCAATGTAGTTTTCTACAGCAGTCATCTTATTCTACTGTGCAAGCAAGTATTATTGTCGATTTATTTTCGATTGTTAGAATTAATTGAGATTATTGTTGTACCTATATTTTGCTCATTCCGTCTTTACTATTCATAGTTATTTCTAGTCATTAAAAAAAAACAGGACTAGTTTACTCACCTTGTAGTTGCCATTTAATTATTAACTTTGTCTACCAGTCTATCACCCGGAAGTGTTGGGTTATTAATTACCTCTTACTGTAAATACCGGATACTAAAATCTTCTTTCCTCGAGGATTGTATAAGATAGATAGACTCTTAAAATCTCTATCTGTTTCTACAACAAATAATTACACAGTGATAGAACTTAACATGTTTCCGTTTTAGAACCTCTGCTGAATCTACTTTCTGCTTTAGGGTTTGGATAAATCCATAAACCCTTATTTACTCTATGCTGAACATCCTCATAAATAATGCTTTTAATTTCTCAGACAGAAGTAGGTACTTATCTAATATTTTGTGCCATACTTATTTTTGTCTTTCAGTCACGACTTTGAATATAGTTTGCTAGTGCATTTTCTAAGTTCCTCCCAACCATGAGATCAACATTTTTTCAAGCCGAGTTTCCCTTTTAACCTACTTTTCACATGTAGGAAAATCATAACTCATATGCAGGAAAATCATAATTAGACTTAGCCGAGTATAGCTAGAACAATCCATTTGACTTTTTAGCATGGATTGTTGGGAATTTCTGATAATTCCAAACAAAAACTGAACATAAGAGAGCAATGCTCTGTTTCTTAACACAGAAGAAATTAAAAAAAATCGTTTGCGGAATACGGTGTTTCAGCAACGCAGAAATGGTGTTTCAGCAACGCTGAAATTGGTGTTTCACCGATGCTGAAACGGGTGTTTCAGCAACACTCTGTTTTTAATGTAGCGAAACAAAAAAAGTTATTTTTCTGATAACAAAGTTTCAACAACACACAACAAAAGGACTTTGTATTCATTAACAATACTTCCTCTAACACAGGTATTACAACAAGGCTACTTCAGAGGTAGTTCAAAAACTTCAAAAACTTCACTCTGTAAATAAAAATTACACTATTGTGTCTGCAGTGCTTTACATTACCAAAAGAAAAATACTTTGTCTCCTCTGAAAATCAACACACTGTCTTTACGCTGCTGTGTCTGCACTTTGCACTATTGTGTCTGCACTGTTGTGCATCTACAAAACACTCTGTTTCAGCTAAAAAATCTTACACTGTTGTGTGTAAATTTTTCATTCATACATACGCGCTGCTGCGTATTACAAAAAAAACTATCTCTACACTGTTGTGCATTACAAAGAGCACTCTATCTCTTGTCAGCTCACACTACTCAGAAAGAAAAAAAAACATTACATTTCATATATGGCAACCAAAAAGAAATTGTGTGAACCAAGAAAAAAAAACTACTTGAAATTTTTATAACAATACCAGAAATTAAAACAAGGGGATGACGAATAACTTTAATTCCTGAGATTTCTGGATGTTGCGGTACATTCTCCATGTCCACAGTAAAACCTGGTGTTTAC
The DNA here is from genome assembly GCA_000404065.3 of Pinus taeda. Taxonomy (NCBI): domain Eukaryota; kingdom Viridiplantae; phylum Streptophyta; class Pinopsida; order Pinales; family Pinaceae; genus Pinus; species Pinus taeda. The sequence goes on along the minus strand of APFE030855064.1, from coordinate 6,176 downwards.
TATTTTTACCAACTATAATAAATTACCACCATTCCGTGAATGACCACCATTCCGTAATAAATCGCTGTGTAATGGTGAATTCAGGCAAGGATTGGAGCTGTAGCTGTTTAATGGCAGATTCATCAATACGGGGTATGGCAAAGAACTGGGCCTGCAGTTGAAAATAATATTTCAACACTCCCCTTTAGTTTCAACTGCTGGGTTATCAGTCATACCCAGACATTTTCTCAAAAACTCAAAACTTTTTTGTCCCAATGGTTTGGTTAAAATGTCTGCGACCTGCTCTTGAGTTCTGCAATGTACTAAAACAATTTTTCCATTCCTTACCAATTCCCTGATGTAATGAAACCTTGTATCAATGTGTTTCGTTCTCTTATGAAACACGTAATTCTTGGATAATGCAATAGCTGAGTTATTGTCACAATAAATCACAGTTCCTTTTGTTTACTCTTGGCCTAAACTCCTTAACGTCCTTCTCATCCAAACTGCTTGACATGCTGCTATTGTAGCTGCCACATATTCAGCCTCTGCTCTAGACAACGCTACAATAGGTTGTTTCTTAGAAGCCCATGAAATGGCTCCTGAACCCATGTGAAAAACATAACCGGATGTGCTTTTCCAATCATCTACACTTCCAGTCCAATCACTATCAGTGTATCAAACTAAATCTGAACATTCTGAAGCAGTATATAAAATGCCAAACCTTTTAGTACCTTTAACATAACTCAGAATTCTTTTTACTACCTGCCAATGTGCTTCTTTTGGCCTCTCCATGAATCTGGAAATTAAACTAACAGCATGCATAATATCCGGCCTAGTTGCAGTTAAATACATGACGTTGCCAACTATGCTCTTGTACAAACTAGGATCAAAATCTTTGTTGCTGTCCTCTTTATTGAGTTTTAATCCCATCACCGTGGGAGTGATTGCTGCTTTGCTGTCCTGCATATTAAATCTTTCCAAGACTTCATTTACATATTTCACTTGTGAGATAAAAATCCCATTTCCATTTTGTTCTACTTCTATTCCTAAGAAATATTTCAGCAAACCCATGTCAGTCATCTCAAATTCCTCTTTCATGACTGCTTTAAAATTCTCAATAAGATAATCATCATTACCTATGAAAATAACATCATCAACATATAACACAACAATTAGTATTTTACCATCCTTTTTTTGATGTAGAGGGTGGGTCCTCCCTCACACTTGTCAAATCCATTTTCCAGTAGATAGGAATCTATCCTGTTGTACCATTCTCTTGGTGCTTGCTTCAGCCCATAAAGAGCTTTCTTCAATCTGCACATTTTGTGCTTTTGGCCTTTCTTTTCATAGCCTAGAGGTTGTTCAATGTAAACCTCTTCCATTAACACTCCATTTAGGAATGCTAACTTCATGTCCATTTGGTAAACTTTCCACTTGTTTTGTGCTGCTATGATAACACTGCTCTCACGGTTTCCATTCTAGCAACCGGTACAAAAATTTCCTCATAGTCTCTCCCATACTGTTGCTTATATCCTTTGACAACAAGTCTTGCCTTGTGTCTTTCTATTTTGCCTTCAACATTACTTTTGGTCTTGTAGACCCATTTAACTCCAGTGATTTCCTTACCTTTTGGTAGCTCAACCAAATCCCATGTTTTGTTTCTTTCTATGGCATTGATCTCCTCATCCATAGCTTCTATCCATTTCCTATCCTTAATAGCATCTTCGAAATGAATAGGATCATCAACATGAAAATATAATGCAAACAAAGAATTCATACCTTCATTTGCTGTCTCTTGTTCATAAATATCACTTAAATTTCTGAACTTCTTACCTTTTTCATTTGGTGTACAAGTGCTTGAAGAAGCAATTGAATTTCCTCCTTGTGGTGTGCTTGGAGAAGCACTTTCATTTCTCCTCAAGGGTGTCTCTTGCTGCCCTTGTGTTGGTGCTGTTGTTTGGGGTGTTTCAGCCACCCCCTCATCATCTTCATCATGAGACAAACATTTTTTAACATTCATTGTTTTCTCTATGCTTCCATCCCAAGCTTCTTCCTCAATGAACTGAACATCTCTGCTCACAAAAAACCTCTTGGTAGATGGGATATACAACCTGTAAGCTTTGGATTCCTCACTGTATCCAATGAAAATACATTTCTCCCCTTTGCTGTCCAACTTCCTCCTGAGCTGATCTGGAATGTGTGCATAAGCCACACATCCAAAAACTTTCATGTGGGTGACTCCTTGATTTCTCCCACTCCATGCTTCTTCTGGCACTCTGTTCATCACTGCTTTTGTAGGGCATCTATTCAAAATGTATGCTGCACAATGTACAACTTCAGCTCAATAATCATTTGGCAAATGCTTTGCCTTCAACATGCTCCTCACCATATCCATGATTGTCCTATTCTTCCTTTCAGCAACTCCATTTTGCTGCAAAGTGTACCTTGTGGTAAACTATTTGTGAATTCCATTTTTTCTACAAAAACGTACAAATGCTTTGGAGATATACTCACCTCCTCTATCAGTTCTTAGAACTTTGATATGCAGCCCACTTTGGTTTTCTACAAGTGCTTTGAAATTTTGAAAATTTTCAAACACTTCACTTTTGTTCTTCATGAAATAAACCCAAGTTTTTCTAGTAAAATCATCAATGAATGTTAGAAAATAGTGGCTGCCTGCTAGTGATGGAGTTTGCATCGGTCCACATAAATCTGAGTGAACAATATCTAAGGGTGCTTTTGCCCTTATGCTTTTCCCTGATGGAAAAATTTCTCTGTGTCGTTTTCCCAAGATACAACCTTCACATAGGCTGTCTGGTTTCTCTATCAATGGTAATCCTCTTACCGTTCCTTTTATATGCAACAAGTTAAGACTTCCAAAGTTGAGATGTCCAAATCTCAAGTGCCACAACCAATTTTCATCCTTTGGTACGCTTTGGAAAGCCTCTTGTGTAACTGCTGCAATTTCAACTCCATCTTTCAAGACTACTTTTATCCTGAGAGGGAACATCATGTTCCTTGTCATCTTTACTTCAGCAATACATCGTTTGCTGGGTGCTCTATCCATGATGGTGCATACATCATTCACAAAGAAAACATTGTACCCCTTTTGAACAAGCTGACCAATACTCAAGAGGTTACATTTCATTCGAGGAACATAATAGACATCTGATATGGTTTTCTTTTCACCTTTCTTTGTAAATATTTTAACTTCTCCTTTTCCCATAACAGAAATTTTACTATGAGTCCCAAGTGTGACTTTTGATTTCACATTTTGATCTAATTTAGAAAACAAGGCTATGTTTCATGTCATATGGTTGCTGCAACCAGAGTCTAGAAACCATATATCATCATTGTTTGTTTCAGCCATGTTACAAGCTAAAAGCACATTATCTTGGTTGATATTTTCTCTAGCGATATTTGCATTAGATCTATTATTCATATCATGCTGTTTCTTCTTACATTCATTGACATAATTTTACTAGAAAAACTTGGGTTTATTTCATGAAGAACAAAAGTGAAGTGTTTGAAAATTTCGAAATTTCAAAGCACTTGTAGAAAACCAAAGTGGGCTGCATATCAAAGTTCTAAGAACTAATAGAGGAGGTGAGTATATCTCTAAAGAATTTCTACGTTTTTGTAGAGAAAATGGAATTCACAAACAGTTTACCACAAGGTACACTCGGTAGCAAAATGGAGTTGCTAAAAGGAAGAATAGGACAATCATGGATATGGTGAGGAGCATGTTGAAGGCAAAGCATTTGCCAAATGATTATTGGGCTGAAGCTGTACATTGTGCATCATACATTTTGAATAGATGCCATACAAAAGCAGTGATGAACAGAGTGCCAGAAGAAGCATGGAGTGGGAGAAACCAAGGAGTCACCCACATGAAAGTTTTTTGATGCGTGGCTTATGCACACATTCCAGATCAACTAAGGAGGAAGTTGGACAGCAAATGGGAGAAATGTATTTTCACTGGATACAGTGAGGAATCCAAAGCTTACAGGTTGTATATCCCATCTACCAAGAAGTTTTTTGTGAGCAAAGATGTTCAGTTCATTGAGGAGGAAGCTTGGGATGGAAGCATAGAGAAAACAGTGAATGTTAAAAACTGTTTGTCTCATGGTGAAGATGATGAGGAGATGGTTGAAACACCCCAAACAGTAGCACCAACACAAGGGCAACAAGAGACACCCTTGAGGAGAAATGAAAGTGCTTCTCCAAGCACACCACAAGGAGGATATTCAAGTGCTTCTTCAAGCACTTGTACACCAAATGAAAGAGGTAAGAAGTTCAGAAATTTAAGTGAAAAAAAAAAATTCTGATAACAGAGTTTCAACAACACACAACAAAAGGACTTTGTATTTATTAACAATACTTCCTCTAACAGAGGTATTACAACAAGGCTGCTTCAGAGGCAGTTCAAAAACTTCACTCTGTAAATAAAAATTACATTACTATGTTTGCACTGCTGTACATTACAGAAAGCAAAATACTCTGTCTCCTCTGAAAGTCAACACACTGTCTTTGCACTGCTGTGTTTGCACTTTGCACTGTTGTGTCTGTACTGTTGTGCATCTACAAAACACTCTGTTTCAGCTCAAAAATCTTACACTGTTGTGTGTAAATGTTCCATTCATACATACGCGTTGCTGCGCATTACAAAAAAAAACTATCTCTGCACTGCTGTGCATTACAAAGAGCACTCTATCTCTTGTCAGCTCACACTACTCAGAAAGAACAAAAAAAAAAACATTACATTTCATACATGGCAACCAAAAAGAAATTGTGTGAACAAAGAAAAAAAAACTACTTGAAATTTTTATGACAAGACCATAAACTAAAACAAGGTATGGAGGGGCTGACGAATAAGTTTAGTTCCTAATATTTTTGGATGTTGCGGTACATTCTCCATGTCTACAGTAAAACCTGGTGTTTACTATTTTTACCAACTGTAATAAATTACCACCATTCCATAATAAATCGTTGTGTAATGGTGAATTCAAGCAAGGACTAGAGCTGCAACTGTTTAATGGCAAATTCATCAATGCGGGGTATGGCAAAGAACTGGGCCTGCAGTTGAAAATAATATTTCAACATGGATCCCTATTCATTAGTACTTTCCTCTCACATTACCCACTTGGTCCTTTTCTTTGAGAATAAATCTCCAAGGAGTAGTTAGGGGTAGATAACCGCCGGCCCTAACTACCTGACATGTGAGAAATATGTAATTGGCATCATTTCAAGACATTCACCTCCTGCGTAGCTTAATCAAAATATTTAAACATAAATAAATATATAAAATTATTTTCTTTAGACTTCCTACATAACTAGCCTTTGCACCACGTGTTGCAAAGGAAACGTCGTAAGGCATAAGAAAGAATAGCATAGAAGAAAGAAGTCAAAATTTTATGCAATTTTGTTTCTTTACTGATTTTTCTTTTTTATCATAAGTAAGACTTTACATTGATTTGTGTTTCATGAAATTTCTCATATTATATTCTTCCATAATTATTGCACATGCAAGAACTTCTTTGATCACCAATATGAAAAATCCAGCAACCTCAAAGTCTATATAAACCGAAAATGGATCCATATCAAAACCATGTACGCTTTTATTATTGCATCTCTAAGCAAAGGATAAACCCAGTTGCATAAACAGACATGTAAACCTTGTGGTCTCACATCCTATATAACTCAATGATGGAAACATACCAAATCCCACTAAACTTTTCTTGTTCTATACTTATGTTGAGCATATAAACATGCAAATATGTGTGTGAAAATCCCTGGCAAGATGAATTATAGGGTGAAAAATTCCTTCAGATCAAGACCATATATAACATGAAATGAAGGCAAAGATTGCCTTGGAAATGTAAGGACGATCTTATCAGGTGTAGAAAAAAACCAACACCATGACAATTCTCTCTCGCTACCTCAACCCACTTCCACGTTCACTCAAGACATGTCAAGTTGATCAAATAAAAAGGAAATTCTGATTAAAAAATAGAAAATATCATGCAACGATCAATAAGTGTAGATTTTTAACTTCAAAATACCAAGTTGAGAGAACAATGTGTGATCAAAATAATGCTTATAAGCCATGCAAAAATAGGGAAACCAAAGACATCAGTTAAATTACTACATGAAACTGTTATGGCACAAGGGTTGAAGAAGCCTTGTCTACCTAT
>APFE030855055.1:275839-288045 GCA_000404065.3 Pinus taeda | reverse complement strand
TAATTAGAATTCTATTGTCAAACACTATTGTTCCCATAAGTAGTGTTTGTTGTCACATGTGTTTACAGTAGCTATTCAAGTTTCAATTTTATTAGATCAGTTAGAACTTGTTTTGGTTCACAATCAATATATTCTATTGAACTATATGTGTTTTATGTTTTGCAGATAACATAAAGAACAAAATGGTAAATCTCATCCTCTCATCAATAATCACTTTTAAATTGTTTATGTATTCTACTCTTCAGTGAGCCAATGAAGTGTAATTAAGATGGCCATCATTCCAATGTCGGCCAATGGAGTGTAATTTAGATGAACATCATTCCATTTCCAGTTATAGTGAAAAATATTATGTAAAATATTATATTGATAATAAAATGCATATAGAACCTAAGGACGTTGCCATTGTCCTAACTCAATAATCATAAAGTCATCCGATAGAGATCAACCACAAGAATAATGTCAAGCTCTATCATCCAACAATAAGTTTTTCTTTTCAATTAACAAGCTACAAGCTCTTCGGCTGTCGCATAAAATATAAATTCAGGAGTTAAAAGACACTGGGGCCATTATAGCTAAATATGCACCAAGGTTTACTGCTTCACCTGACCATAATGCAAAAAGAAATGCTACAACGCAGTAGCAATGGATTGTTCAGCTAAAATTGGCCACACTTTGATAAATTTACATAAACGTCGAACGATATCAATTGTTCAAAAGTTTTAAACAAACAAGAAACACAGCAGATACATCTAGTTCTTTGATCCTTTCTGTGTTCGAAAAAACAGGACAACTTTTGTAAAAGTCCCAACGCGCTCACCAAAAGACAAGAAATGTGCAAATGATTAAATTAGTTACTGAGGTGTGCTAAAATGCCTTAAAAAAGTGCTTATAGACTTTAACTATATTTATTAAGGACCCCAAGAAAACATAATTTTTAAAATATGCTTATCTTTGAGATTTGAATTGATTTATCTACTTATTTCTACAAACCCAAATGCATTTCATTGAAAGACAATATGCAGGACATACATACAATTGGTTAATGATGTATGTACAACATTAATGATGCTTATTTTAACAGGTCCCTGATAGTAGTCCTTTGCCCCAACTAGAATTTGCAGAGCAAAAGGTTTTGCCCCTAGGTTTGTTATTATCATGTTCTTGTTCTCTAAAAGTTTGCTCCAAGTAGATCCATTTGGTTGACAGAGATAAATCTAAGAACACCATACCTATCTGCTTGCCCCCATACTGTCTCTAACTGTGCCTCAGCACCAACACCACTGTCAAATAGACAGATAGAATCGTCAAGAACTCTAAGAGGACGCTCCAATTCCAATCCAGAATATCAATAATGTTTATATGCTAATCATTCAATGCACATGCAATTGCAGTAGAAGTAATAATCATGCTTCTTTCTTGCTTATGTTCCATTTACTTCATTATAGTAGTGCCCTGGTGAACCTCCCCATTTTTATAGATATTGTTTGTATAGTAAAGAATCCTATATGCAAAAGTGGTTTCCCTGCATCTATGTTGGCCATAATTCACATATTTTTGTAGTCTGATAGTAGCAAAGAGGTGGATGTAATTGATTTGAGAAGCCTAAAGAATGAGGTGTAATTTCTGAATCAGCGTCAAGCAACATTTTCTTCAAATTTCTACACCATTTTCCTTCTCTATAGTCAGTTTTAATAGGAGTTTCAAAGCATGGATTTTTTTCCCAATTGTTACTGCCCACTTGGTGGGCTCCAGTATTGTAGCAATAATGCTGCAACTCCTGGGACTCCCTTCTTTACTTTTATCAACCCAGTAGTTCGTAAAAAACTTGGAAGCGACGGTGTTGTATGCACAAGTACTAGCTCTTGCCGCAGCTGTCACTTGGTTAGCTGGCACAAGTCTGGCTAGGAGCTATTAAGCCAACTTCTTTATGAGCTCTGAGAAGAAGCTTTTTAACGGATGGATGGAAAGCATAACTCAAAGGAAGCTAATCTACTTGCAAAGGGAAACTGAAAAGCTGAAAGGAAATGCCAACCTAGGCAAAACCCTAATTTTTACCAGCCTAGCCCAGCAGAAAAGGATTGCAAGCTACTGAAAAGAGATGCCATTGCTCTAGGAAGGTAAAATGCATGTGTTCTAAGTACTTCCTAAAGTAAAATCTGTGAGAAAAATAAAAAAATAAATAAATTAAATAAATAATATATATATATATATATATATATTATATTATTATATTTATTATATATATATATATATTATAAAAAATATATTTGTATTTTTGAGTAAGTTGTCAGAATTATCATGCATGTGCTTTAACTGGTTCTTGACTATGCAGAGGCGAGGTGAGGAATGGAACTGGCGAGGTGCTTGCAGGAGGTTGGGAAGGTGATAAGAGGGCCTAAGGGGTCCCTAGCACCCTTCCAGAGAGTTTCACAGTGTTCAGATATCAAGAAACCACTTTCGTGAGCTTCTACAGGAAGTCTACAGGGGTTCTACACGATGTTTTGTAATTTCTACAGGATGTTCTGTAATTTCTACAAGATGTTCAGAAAGGGGATTTTGGAGGGTTGATGAAGGAAGAAAGGTGAAGAAGTGGGTATGGAGGTGAGATGAGGGTTTGAGGAGGTCCAAGACTTGGTGGAGGGAGCTGAGGAGTGGTGAGAATGGTTGGATTTGTTCAAGGAGGGGTAGAGCAATGTTGCACAAAAATATGGAAATTAGGGCAAAGCGAGAGAATGTGGCAAATGTAAGGCAAGAATCTGAGTTAGAGGATGGAGCGGGTGGGATTGATGGAGTACGGGTAGCTAGAGAGGTATGACAGGTGCTCTGCAAGTTATTCTTCAAACTGAACAAACCAAAAACTCGGAAAATCAAGGACCTAGCTTCTTTAACCTAATCTGACCTAGATAACAGCAAAGAAAATGAACAGAAGTTTAATTGCAACGAAATCATGTGAAATAAATATGCAACTAAGCAATCATGAACCTGAGCATGTAACCACAATTGGTATCAACTTCTGCAAATGAGAATCTAACACTAATAATTGCATGATGAAGCAAAGACAGTGTTTTTGGTGGCGTCAAGGACACCTTGGCCCCAGCTCATGGTCCCACTGAGGGAGAGGTGAGATAAAAGGTGCTTGATAGCCTTTTTCTGAAGATCTTCTCTATTATGAACCTATCAAATTAATCTGAACATGGAAAACCTTTTTAATCATCAACAATGACCTAGGTAACCAACAAGATTTTAATCTACTTAACAAAAATTATTTTGCAAAGACATTAAAAACAAATAACAGTACACGAAGGAAGCCTTGGCACTTGGGTTGGGCCGAACCCCAAGAGCTATAGGCTCCTAAGAAAAACTCAGAACTGATGCCAAATAGAGCTGCTTTCCATTACTCAAAAATAACCATGTCACAAAGAAATTTGTACAGCAACAGCTGCAAAATGAGCTGAAAAATAACAGCACTATAGTGCAAAATACAATTGTTCAAAAAGTAACCTACGAAGGTTGGAAGCCTTCCTATTTATGCACTACGAGGGTCTCCAATAGCCCTCCTTAACTCAAGGGGCTCGGCTGCTCAAACTGCCAGTGATCAGTCACTTTACACAAGACTGCTCGGCTGCCCTTGGGAATCCTTTTCGATGACCTGCTGAACTCTGAGCTGAGGGTGGAGATTTCGAGAAAGGGGCAATTTAATGCAGGAGACACCCTTCCTACAAATCCTCACCCTTGTTCCTTCATGCTTGGCTATCATCTGGTTCATAATTGTTTGACCTTGGTCCAAATTTGTCCAAAAATCTGCAATAACCACGTGTTAGCCTTCTTAGTCAAGTGACTATCCTCATTCGTTCAACTAACATAAATATACTCAAAAAACATGCATAAACTATGAAAAATGGTGGATTGACGAAGAACAGTTAGGCAAAATGAGCCCAATAAGTTACCCAATTTCGGGGCTCATCATCACCCCCTACTAAATGGGTTGCTCATCCTCTGAGCAACTAATCCAGCTCATCATCCTTGATTGCCTTGACTACCTCTCTCACATCCCAAGCCTCCGAGGTGATATCTTCTTCATGATCATGAAATCCTGCTTTTCTTTCCACTTCTTCCCACTGCCTGTGTTCCTCCTCTTCTTTGACTCCTTCCAGCAGCCCCAAAAGCAAGGGAGGACTGAACTTGAGGTCGATCCAGTTGGCCTGAAGATTCTACATGGACTATTTGTAGAGGGGTACTCTTGCCAAGGCCTCCCTCATCCTTGTTGGGGAGTGGTATTCTCTTATTTTTAGGCTGTGGGACAGTGTGTTCCACCTCCGGGTGCAAGCATGCACGTAATCATCCCCCAACAGTCTCTCCATGTCCTCAAAGTGGGCTATGGCTTGAGCTTGTCGTTCAATGTAATCTGGTAGGGCCTGAGAGTCATTGGCCAAGTGTTGGTGGATGTATATTAATGTTGAGGGATCCTTGGGCTCTGCTCTGATCATTAGTGATTCCTTTAGTTCCCTGTCCATAACATTTCAGACCTCTGCTGCTCTCTTTTCTTCATGATTTAGCCAAGAGGCCATGGCCATCAGTTGCACATCTCCTACCGCAACATTGGGGTCCCACAAATTCATTTTGGGAAGGGCCAAGTTGTGTAAGTAGAACTCTGATAATTTGGCCTTGTCCTCTAATGAGCCACTGTCACATAAAGCCATGAATTGATGGTAGTTTTGAAATGGAGTGGTGCCCCTTTGGGCCAAGGTGTTAATCTGGAACTACAACCACTGATCCTTAAGGTATAAGGCATATGATTTGGCAGGTTTCCTACACTACATTTCCTCCACTGCCCAGCTAGCCATGCAGGCCAATTGGGCCTCCTTCTCTTGTACCTGCTGCCTTAGAGACTGTATCTCCTATGTTGCTTGCAATTCCTTCTCCTGTAGCTGTCTAGTTAGTGCCTCAATTTCCGCCTGCAGCCCATCTCTTCTATGTTGTTCATCAGGGGTTTCTTTGTCTGTTGTGGGCTTTTCCTGTTGCCGTTGTTCTCCCAAGGTGTGGGGCCTGTCTTCCTTATAGTGTCCCTATAGATGTAGTTGTTGTTTAAGTAGCTCATTTTCTTCCTGTAACTTGGCCCGCTGACTGCTTTCCACATGCCTTACCATAGCCAATTCCTTCCTTACCTCCTTGAGTTGTTCTTCTAGGGGACCTATGTCTACCACACCCTTGGACTTGGCGATCTTCATCCAAGTGTGGGTCCTCACTCTCTCTTCTTCTAGTGCAAAGAAAAGTGGCACTGCGAATTTTTGGGGAATTATTTGCCCGGCCTCTAATAGGTTATAGTAGGAGCCCAAGCTAGGTTGGGGGCTTGGTTCCACAATGTTCTTAGCCTTTTCTTCCTCCTGTGATGACTTAACTGCCTTTTCTTCTAATTCCTCGGTCTCCTTTAACTTAGCCAGCGCTTCCTGTAGAACTGCCTCAAATTCATGTAGAGATGTCTTTGTGTCCATCATTTTAATCCTTTCTCTCCAGGTGGACGTTCTCAGGCTTCCCCGTTCATAGGTGATGGATGCCTTTGAAGGAGACTTTTCCTTTTGTTTAGCTGAGGTGTCATCAATCGTAATTGGCTCCTTTGACTATGGCTGGGGTCTGCCAGCTTTTATCTGTGTGCTCCTTCTTGCCTTAAAGTAAATGGAAGGCTCCCTTTTTCGCTTCCCTTTTTGTTTTGGGGGTGTGCTTAAGGAAGCTAGCATAGTTGTTGCCTCCCTGGCCAAAATCTCAAGTGATTTCTCCTTTTGTTGTTCTATTTCCATGCTTCCTGTAGAAAGTCCTGTGTCAACTGTTTTCATGCTTCCTGTAGAAGGTCTTGTGTCAATTTTTTCGGTCTGCTTGGTTGGATATGTCTTTCCTTTTAATTTCTATGTCGCTGCCTTGGTTGTGCCCTCCTTTGTTTGGACTTTTTCAGTCCTCTCTGCTCTAATCTACAATCGTTTTTCCCTGGGTGTTTGTGCCATTGTTCCTCCCACAGTTTCAGGCTCAGCGATTTGGCCCTTTCCTCATTTCTCTTTCTGTTCTTTTTGTGGTGGTTTGTCCTGTGTTTATTTACCACTGGCTTTCTCTCCTGCTTTAGTGTGTTCCCTTTCTTCACTGCTGGATGAGGTGAGCTCCTCGGCCAGAATTCGAATATCATCATCTCTGGACATGTTTCGGAAAATCTCCCAAGAGAGGGGGATAGTGTAGGTGTGGAGGGCATCTTCCACTAAAAGTTTGATGAGCCCATGATGGGCTAACTGATCCGGTGTCCCTTGCTTTAATTTTGTGCCACATTCAATTAATGATTGCAGAAGAAAATAGGGGATGCTCAACTTCTTTTCTGGAGGTAAATCCATTCCATGTCTTAGTTCACTCAACAACCTGAAATGATAGCCGTAGACAATACTGAACCTCCCCTCACAGGTAATGTATTTCATGATTTGGAAACTGACTTCGCTCCAAAGAGGATGTAAGGTGGATCTCCGGACCCCGTTCTTGTCTTTTGCAAGATGTTCCTCGGGTAGGAAGAATTATTTCTTAGCTTTTTGGCCCAATGCCCTCTCCTCTTTGCTCCAAGGTATCCCTAATGACTGACTAGTAACTCGACTAATGAGCTTAGGGGTAAGCTTTAGGGTCAACCCTATGAAATTCATTGTAGCCTGTGTCTTTGATTTAGGTTGCAAGGACATTAAGAATTCCTTCGTTATCTCATCGTCATGACCCTGAATTTTGTCACAAAAGGTCATCCAATTGGCACGGGTGAAGAGGTTCACCACCTCAGGATGTTCACACAATTTACTGGAATCCGAGGGTTCCTTCCTGATAAACCCCCCTGGCATGGTGAGAGTGCTCTGTTTTATACTCTGATCAAAAAGGGAATGTTGTTTATGGTTTCCTCCTTTGAACTTCAAGAAAGGATCTCTCGGGTGTTTAAATTTTAATTTGCACCAATTCCCTGGTTTGAAAGTTGTTGCTGCCCAAAACTCGGTTGTCTGCGTATAAAAGGAAAAATTGGGTTTCCAAAGGCAAAGTACAGAGCTCAATTTTTATCCCCAGCATACATACAACCATGTAAATTCAAATTCTTCATACACGGGCTAGCCCTCACAGTGCTTTATCTTTTCTACAGGAGAAATTTTTTAACAAGAACCATGGAGGAGAATTTTGACGCAGAACCGACTGAGAAATTCCGTGCAACACACAGGCACACTGCTATTTTCGACTCACAGGCAGACTTGTTTCTGACTCTCCAATTCAAGACAGTTCAATTCACCACCTTTCGAACATACCATGCATGGAAGAGTGTTTTCGAGCCTACCTCTCTCGGAACTCCAAATTCGACGAAGAAAAGTCCAGGCTTCCCTGCTCCAGAAAACTGTGTTGTACTTCCTGTAGAGCTTCTTCCTGTAGAACTCTTGCCGACTTCTGTAGGATGTCACTACGCCTCTGAATGAGCCCGATACATGAGAGCTTTTTGAAACAGGTCGAAAATCTCGGTGGAGGATGACGGGTTAACAGATTGTGGAAGCAGAGGACGCGTACTTCGGCCAAGGACGTTGCAAGTGCAAATGAACAGCGGGTGGTGAGAGTCTTCAGCCAAGCATCTATTAACTGCGGCACAATTCATGGTGAGGGGGTGAGGTGGCCGGACCGAACCATTGATCCAATGTCATGGCCATCATTTCTCTGCATGTCCCTGGCCGCCATCACCTCCCCTCTTCCATTAACCGCCGCCACCACTGCCAGTCCCGACGTTTTTCCCCAACTGGACACTCCACACGTGTCGACTGCACGGCTCGTTGGCAATTTTGAACGTAACTGAGCTTGTTCAGATCCCATGAAGCTATGTAACTGGCTGAGGGTGGCCAGTTTGACTGGCCACCGATCCCGTTCAATCCGAACCATTTTCACAAACATGCAGTTTTCGAAATATAGTTTATGCAATTGACGAATGAGTTCAGACACTTACCTGCGTGGCCCTGGACGCGTTATGCAGACTTCGGGTCTTGGAACCACTGCCTCGCTTGCTGCTGCCTCGTGCATGGGTGTTAGAACCCATTCCTTCATTTGTTGATGTTGTATGCACGGGTTTTGGAATCCAACCCTTTGGTTGTAAACGCTGCATGCACAAGTTTTGTTGGGTTCCAGCCGTCGAGGATGTTTTCACGTCCAAGAGGAGCCTTTTGCATGTTCACTGTGTTGATTTCAACTATCCCTGCCTCCAGAGTATGTGTTCCAGAGGGATCAGCTGCTACAAGATTCTTGTAGGATGTCCTGTAGCTACTTCTCCTCCTGGGATGCAGGCTAAATGAGCAGGGCTATATTGCTGACAATGACAGGATTCGTTGATGAAGATTCTAGATGGAGCTTGGACAGGTAGAGTGTGCGAGACTTTGTTGCTTGACTTGTCACTTAATAATTCTTGCTGTTAATCTGAGGAAAACAGGGTTTCTTGTATGACTGTGTAGGAACACTTAACCAGGTGGGTGACGGAGGTGTAAAGAGATGGAACAGGGTGCCATATGGTGATGGGTGGAAACAGGGGTGGCTGCAGGCCTAACAAATAGATTCCAACCTTCAGATGCCCCTCCAAAATCGAATTTGGATCGCCTGAAGGTTCTACAAGATGTTTCCTATAGAAATACAGAACTTCCTATAGAAAGCCCAGAACTTCCTGTAGAAGGTGGAATCTCGACCTGAAGGTGATCAAATCCTAGGAAAGGTGAGTGGCCATGGAGGGAGTGTCTGTAGGGATGTCCTGTAGCCTGGTATGGACCCCTATCCTCGTTTTGCGCAACCCTCCTTACCTGCAATGTATTCCATGCAACCTGCAATTATTTTACAGAGATTAGGCCTATTTTCTTTTTTTTTCTTTTTTTTTTCTTTTTTTTTTTTGAGAGACATTTGGGGCGCCTCCATGAGGTTTTCACCCTCACTACCTGCCCTGGGCGCCTCGAAGAGGTTTTCACCCTCACTGTCTGCCCTGGGCGCCTCGAAGAGGTTTTCACCCATGGATCCTTTTTTCTTTTTTCTTTTTTTTCTTTTTTTTATGATGATCAAGGTGTGGGTGGAATAGAGGCAGGGCCCTGCTCCACTACCAGCACTAATTTGTCCAAAGTTCCAATGAAGCCCTGCCTCGAAAGGGGTTTCCTATAGATTTTCAATCGATGCCCATTGACGAGCATGGGAATGGCTTCTTCATCAATGGTCCTGATAAGGACTGAACCATTGTCGTTGCATTTTTCCACTGTATATGGTCCTAACCATCTTGTCCTCAGCTTCCCTTTGAAATCCTTGTATCTTGAGTCATACAGCAGTGCCCAATCTCCTGGTTGGAATTGCTTTTCATTAAGGTGTCGGTCATGCCATATCTTCCTCTGGAGTTGAACTACTTCTGAGTGGAGGAGGGTCTGCATTCTCTGTTCATCTAATCCATTCAGCTACAATAATCTTTCACATTGAGCATGGCTAAGATCTAAGTCCAGCTGAGTTGCCACCCTCAATGTCTTGTACTCGAACTCTATGGACAGCAAAGCTTTCTTCCCGTAGACCAGCTCATAAGGTGTGAAACGTGTTGTAGTTTTCCAAGTGGTGTTGTAGGCCCAAGTGGCCTCAACCAGGCAATCTGCCCAATCCTTTCTGTTGCTGCTCACCACCTTATTCAAAATCTCCTCCAACGCTCTATTAGTGACTTCCACCTGCCCATTTTCTTGTGGGTGATACAGGGTGGAAGTTATGTGCTTGATCTTGTGATGAGCGAGTAGGTCTTCAATCAAGTTAGAGGTGAATTGGCTTCCTTGATCGGTGACTAACTCTCTTGGGTAGCCAAACTTGTAGAAGATATTTTCCCTTAAAAACTCAGTGACTTTTTCTTCTGTCGCTACCTTGATTGCCTTTGTTTCTGCCCACTTTGTCAGGTAGTCGGTGCACACAATGATGTAAGACCTTTGCTTTGAAGGAGGGTTGATAGGACCCACAAAATCCATGCCCCACTTCTCAAATGGCTCGAAGGTCACTTGAGGTTGGAGGGGCATTTCATCCCTTAGAGTCGATTTCCCCATCCTCTGACATCGGTCACACCAGCTAATGTATCTTTTGACATCTTGATGAAGAGTGGGCCAATAGTAGCCTGCCTATATAATTTTGAAGGCGGTCCTTTTTGCTGCAAAGTGGCCTCCACAGGGCCCATCATGACAGATTAGGAGGATGTCAAAGACTTCCTCCTCCCTAACACAATGCCTCAAGATCTGATCTGGGCCAAGTTTAAACAAGTTGCCCCCGATCCAAGTGAATGGGGCACTCTTCCTCACAATTTTGCTCTTCTCTTTTGAGGATAGGTATGGAGGGCACTGTGCTGAGACCAAGTAATTTGCTATATCAGCAAACCATGGAGAGAGTACTGAGATAGAAAACAGGTGTTCATCTGGCATCGGTTCTCCACTGTCCCTTCTTCACCTGCAGGCAAATCCAATCTAGACAGGAAGTCAGCAACAACATTTTCCTTACCTGGCTTGTCGACAATGGTCAAATCAAATTGCTGCAACAAAAGTAACCATCTAATGATATGAGCATTTACATCAGGCTTATTCATTAAATATCTAATCTTAACATGATCAGTGTGTATGAATGTTTGGTAACCAGTGATGTAGCGTCTGAACTTGTTTAGGGAATGGACTACAGCCAGGAACTCTTTTTCGGTTACAGTATAGTTCATCTCTGCCTTGGACAGTTTTTTGCTGACAAAGTATATGGCATATGGTAGTTTCTCCTCAACTTGTCCTAAGGATGCCCCTATGGCTTTGTTCGAGGCATCGGTGTGGATGTGGAAAGGTAGGGCCCAGTTTGGACCTCTCAAAATCAGGGCGGACACCAGCTTATCTTTCAACTCATCCAGAGCCCCTTGACAGTCGTCAGTCCATTTAAACTCAACATCTTTTCCTAAGGGCCAAACAATGGCGAGGCTAACTTACTGAAATATTTAATGAATCTTCTATAATATCCTGCTAAGCCTAGAAAACTCCGAACATCTCTTACCTTTTGAGGAGGTGGAACCTTTTGGATGATAGCAATTTTGTTAGGATCCACTTGTAATCCTTGCTGAGAAATTGTATGACCTAGCACGGTCCCTTCAGTCATCAGGAATTCACATTTTCCGGGACTGAGGGACAGGTTCATCTAATACACTTGGTTAAAACTTTTCCCAGGTTGGTTAATGCTTCTTGGAAGTTGGACCCATAAGGAGTAAAGTCATCCATATAGATTTCCACTGAATCGTGAACCAGTTCAGCAAATATGCTCAATACTGCTCTCTGGAAAGTGGCAGGAGCGTTGCATAGCCCAAAGGGAAGGACCCGGTAGGCAAAGGTACCCCATGGACAAGTGAAGGTGGTCTTATCTTGGTCTTCCGGGCTGATTTGGATCTAATTATACCCGCTAAACCCATCTAGGAAAGAGAAGAACTTCTTCCCTGCCAGTCCATCCAACACTTGATCTATGAAAGGCAAAGGGAAATGGTCCTTCTTGGTGGCTTTTTTAAGTTCTCGGTAATCTACACAGATTCTCCACTTTCTGTTTTTCTTGGGCACAAGCACTAGAGGTGAGACCCACTCACTGTCAGAGATGGGGTAGATGAATCCTGCATCCAACAACTTTTGCAGTTCTTCTTTGACGATGTCTTTAAGGGTTGGATTCATTCTCCTTTGAGGCTGCCTGACTGGTTTACAATCCTCTTTAATGTAAATGTGATGGGTACAAACCGAGGGGTGGACTCCTTTCATCTCCTTATAGCTCCAAGAGAAAGCATCCAAATGATTGTTCAATAAGCTACACAGCTCCTTCTCCTGGGAGGGAGATAAGGAGGAGCTGATCTTTAAGGTTCTTTCAGGGCCAAATTCCACATTCTTAACTCTAGGAGAGGTCAGATCAGCCACACAGAGGTCCACTAAAGTGCTAGCTTGGGTACCTTCCACCAACTCCTCTAATGACAGTGCACCGGGAGGTGGATTTTGAATCAAATTCTCAATCAAGTCATCCTCGGTTTGAGGGCCTCCCCTGGCGGCTTCTACTGTGCACAATGGTGCAGAGTAGACCTCATCCTCATCTCCCTCTTCCAACCAAAGTGGTAAGTCATGTTCTAGCAGAGGTTGGGCAGGAGGGTATAGGACTAGCTGTTTGGACATAGGCCCATTCTT
>APFE030855055.1:249717-270980 GCA_000404065.3 Pinus taeda | reverse complement strand
CAAAATTGTTGATAAGATATGTACAATATAGTCTCAAGCTATCCCAAGAGTCCAACCCTTGCTACTGACTGAAAATTTAAATAATATAGACCAAGCCAACCCATTCCCTAACCTCTAGGGGTCGAGCTCCTCCTTCTAGGAGCAGTTTCAACCAATTCTAAACAAGGAACTGAAAACTAGGTAGTCAAACAACTAACCCCTATATGCTAGGAAACTGATTCATTCATTAAATTTTTGCTATTTTGTGAATGAATCATCTAGAATAGGTAAAAGTGAGTCTAAAATAACATAAGGTTTCATTAATTACATCAAGGGGAATGAAAAATCACATCAAGAGGTGAAACTGGTCATGACTGGCCGAAATTCTGAGCTGGAAAGTGAAAAATTGACCAAAAACCTCTATGCGTAGCGCCCCTAATCCCTATATGTAGCGCCCCTTTGAGCCTATTTTTGGGGCACTTCCCGACATCCAAATTGAGATCATGATAGCTCGTTGGAAATCCCTGGATGTCTACTTTCCAACCCAAGTGGAATTTTCCAATTTGGAGCTCATTTTCCCCCTCAAAACTGAATTCTCCCAGAGGTACTACCTGCAGTTGGAAAAGGTGGCAGCAAGGTGGTTTTCATGATGTTTTTGGACATTTTGACCATCCAGAACTTGATGAAATGCCTTGGCAGTGGCTGTACAAGTGTATTTCTTCATGACAAATCCAAAACTACAAGCCATTTGTCAATTGGACCTCCCAATCTTCAGGGTAGCGCGCTGCGCGCTACGTGTAGAACCCAAAAACCTGTTTCTCAAGCCAAAATTTTTGAAATGACAAAATTTTCTCGAAATGTGCCCAAAATTGGAGTGAAGACCCTCCATCATGTATCATTCTCAACTAGTGAAGCCTTGGCCAAAACTCGAAGCAGATCAGGCTTTTTGCATCGTTTTTGTGCTTTGTTCAAACGCCTTTTGAGGACCTTGATTCTCGCTTTGCAAACATGCATGCGAGCCCAATAGTGAGTCTTCATGTGGCGAAGCATGTCCTTGTCCCTATTTTCCTTCACCAACAACTTCTCCAAATGAATGTTGACCCTCTCGAGCCAAGTCTCCCGGTCAGCTTCTACCTCCTGCTCATAAACTGAATCTGTGTCTGACATGGCTTTGGTATCAAGATGTCTGTGATATGTATAGTGATATAGGTGTGGTGGAGCCAAACTTCAATGCATACTCAAAACTTCTTCTATGTTTACCAAAGCATCATACAAACTAAGCCATAATGATAATGCTCTGTTTTCAATGAATTGGCACAAACGATCACTGCTTGACAAATGAACAAAATATAATGTGTGCCCTTTGAAATGTTGACTAGGGTTTACAAATGAGCATGGAGCTGGTTTTCATCAATAGAGGATGAGAAATCTTCACTAAACCAACCACATGTCTTAAAAAACCCTAAGGAATGATTTTGGTATGTGCATACGGTTTCACTTTTATACACCGAACACATCAACTCCTCTCTTCGAACACACTATAAACAATATCAAATTGATTGAATTAGTCAAAGAACACCTACTTGCAGCTTTGGAGGTGATTAGACACGATCTGGGTGCATAAATTTGATGCTGGAATGAGTGCGTAGCACCAAAATTCTATGCGTAGTGCACCTCCCAGTGCGTAGCGCCTTTTTTATTTTACACTGGCCAGTGAGGCCCAATGCGTAGCGCACTGCCCAGTGCGTAGCGCACAGTTTCAATGCGTAGCGCACAGTTTCAATGCGTAGCGCACACCCAGATACATAGTGCATTTTACAGGAGGCTTTTGGAGGCCTTCTCGGTGTTGAAATTGGGTGTAGGATAGCTCATTGGAAAGGTATTTGAGTCTTCTTTCCAACCCAACTATAATTTTTCAATTTGGAGTTCATTTGCCTTGTCAAAAATCAAATCTCCCAAGACTGGTCAAAATGTGCCAAATGAAGCTGCCTCAAGGCAGAATGCTGTTGCAGTCAACTTTCGAATGCCTTCCTCAACTCCAAATTGAGCTCATGATAGCTCATTGGAAAGCTCTTTGCGTCTAGTTATCATTTGACTCATCAAGAAAGTAATTTGGCCAACCATGCTAGGATAAATCTTGATTTTACCAAGGTCACTTTAGAGGTGCATTCAATTCTCCTGAGGCAACGGTATTTTTGACATTTCTCTAAAACCATGATACCTGTGTAAAAAGTGAGGGAGGTTATTCTTCTTTGGCATGTTGTGGACAAAAAAATCTCTCAGTTTTCTAAAATTCATCTTTGATTTCTCTGAAACATCTTTTGAGTGAAACTTATCCCGATGTGTGAAACAAGGGATTTTGTCGAAATGAAGGGGATAAGGGGCTTCTAAATTCTTGAAGAAATTTGGGGAAGTAGGGAGGGATGTTACGAAGCAAGGGAAAGTGGAATCTCAGAGATCGAGTGAGGATAAGGGGTCCAAAAGGGAAAAACACAGGCCCAACCTAGAAAATTGCCAGGTTGTAGCAAGAAACTAGGGTTTGTGGAAAAATGAGGAATTTGGGGAATCTCAGTGATGGGAAGTGTTTAATAAGGTACATGAAGGATAGGGGAAGGTGTATGAACATCTGGATACAAGTTTTGCTGATGATTTGGCCATCAAAGATAAATTGCCTTCAAAACCCTAGGAGAGGGAAATGAACCTTACCTAGGCACAACTAAAGCGTGAACATGGTGTAAAATGACCCAGTGGAATTTGACATGATGATGACAACCCTCTGACTGATGATAGACTAAGTTGAATAGTGACATAGACTGACATTTGGGCGACTTTGAAAGGAGTGAAATCAAACCCTAGACCTAATGCCTAGTGATCAAATTTTGCTTGAAGACTCACTGAAATGACAAAATTTGACCTTGACACTTTAAGAGCATATTTGATCACTAGAGGAAAGCTACAAAGGCTGACACTAACAGGCGGCAAGGACACCTTGGTCCTAGCTCATGGTCCCACTGAGGGAGAGGTGAGATCAAAGGTGCTTGATAGCCTTTTTCTAAGGATCTTCTCTGTTATGAACCTATCAAATCAATCTAAACATGAAAAGCCTTTTTAATCATCAACAATGACCTAAGTAACTAGCAAGATTTTAATCTACTTAACAAAAATTATTTTGCAAAGACATTAAAAACAAATAACAGTACATGAAGGAAGCCTTGGCACTTGGGTTGGGCCCAACCCCAAGAGCTACAGGCTCCTAAGAAAAACTCAGAACTGATGTCAAATAGAGCTGTTTTCCATTACTCAAAAATAACCATGTCACAAAGAAAGTTGTACAGCAGCAGCTGCAAAATGAGCTGAAAAATAACAGCACTATAGTGAAAAATACAACTGTTCAAAAAGTAACCTACGAAGGCTGGAAGCCTTCCTATTTATGCACTACGAGGGTCTCCAATAGCCCTCCTTAACTCAAGGGGCTCGGCTGCTCAAACTGCCAGTGATCTGTCACTTTACACAAGACTGCTCGGCTACCCTTGGGAATCCTTTTCGGTGGCCTATTGAACTCCGAGTTGAGGGTGGAGATTTCGAGGAAGGGGCCATTTAATGCAGGAGACACCCTTCCTACGAATCCTCACCCTTGTTCCTTCATGCTTGGCTATCATCTGGCTCATAATTGTTTGGCCTTGGTCCAAAATTTGTCCAAAAATCTGCCAATACCACGTGTTAGCCTTCTTGGTAAGTGACTATCCTCATTCGTTCAACTACATAAATATACTCAAAACATGCATAAACTATGAAAATGGTGGATTGATGTAAGAACAATTAGGCAAATGAGCCAATGATTACCCATTCCAGGGCTCATCACCACTTCCAACATTGTTGACAACATTAGGATTGGGCAAACAATCAGCGAAAAATCAGCAAACATAAAAAATTACTATTTTTAATTTATTATATATATATATCTATAATCTATATATATATATATATATATTATATTATTTATTTAAACTTATAAAGCCAACAATAACATCAGTAAACACATTGGCACATAAATATGGAGAAAGCACTGCTATATATATGTTGTGGATGCCAAATAAAAAATGATCCATCATTGTCAATATTGAATCCTCAAGTCTGATAGTTGTCCAATCAAGCACTCAAAAATAGAGAACCAATACAAAATGACATGACATATAAACGTATCTCATCATAATAAGGTAGATGTACTTTGCAATTCATGGTATGAAATTAAAATCTGTAATTTTAAATTGAAAATCATAGGTTGAACTATCCTTAAAAAAAAAAAAAAAAAATTAAATGTTGGAATATAATAAATGTTATTAACATCTCATTATGGTATAAATATACTTCATAAAAATGCAAGTTTTCCTGTGTATCAAAATCTGATTCAAATACGTGGGAAGGTTACCCAGTTCATTCATGCATTTTATATTCTTTTCTAGTAGTTTTTTTCTTTCCTACACAAATTCCAATGTTCAACAATGAATGTCTGTAATAATTTTTCCTTATGGGTGAACAGAGACTTGGATTTATATTGGTTTAGGGGATTATCAGTTGTTGTCTCCCCTACCTTTACAATGTGATTCCCCCACTGTCCAACAGTGCTATCTACGAGGCATGAAGTTTCACAGAGGTTGATCAATCCAACATCACAACTTACTTGCCTAGAAGGAATTAAAAGGAAAGAGTTGTGCTTTATAACTTAAAAACAATGGTTCAGCTTTAGCTTTCAGGTGAGTCTGCAGAACATTGAAAAGAACAAGAAGACATTTTACAAGAAGCATGACAATAAGCAGAAGTGCACTTTCTTGTACAGGTAATGAAAAGATAAAAATAATGTTGATTTTTGACTTGGAAACAGAACAATGCACTTCTTGTACAGGTCATGAAAAGATAAAAATAATGTCGTTTTTGACTTGGAAATAGAGTAGCTCAGCTTTAGCTTCATATAGTACCATTGTTCTAGTAGTAAATGGAAGAAATTATTAGGTAAGTCTGCAGAACATAGAAAAGAACAAGAAGACATTTTACAAGAAAGCATGACAATAAGCAGAGGGGTACCAATACCATATAAAACCTTTAATAGAGCACCAAGAACATGTCTTTGAAGGCATAAAAGTTGTATTAAAGCAAGTGAAACTTTTTCAACAAGGGAAAACATCATTGATGAGGGAACTAAACATTAGGAGCATGACTGTTGCATTTCACTTTAACATATGGTCTACACATAGAGATGTGTTTGGTAGGTTATAACTAAACATATATACAATGAAAGTATTCGTTGGCTTCTAAACATATGTACAATAAAAGCATTCTATCACATATAGATGTAATTGACAATGAGCAGCTAATCATATATGCATGATGGGCCATGGCATCAGCAACACCAATTAGTGTTTATTGTGGTGCCAAACTGTGCGAGTTGTTCCTGCGTTTGATGCCGCATTTTCCTGTGTGCATCCCTTTCATGGATGTGAATTGTTATCTTAAGTATTTTTCTTATTTTCTTTAACAACTCAATGGTTGGGCACAAATGGTAAAGAGGCAATGATTGTTGGCGCAAGATCCTTGTTTGCATATCTTGTAATGTAAGTTCTTATTGCTGAATTTCTTGGCAGTACTCATACAACATTCGTAGGTAGCCTGTATCCATACCTGTTGCCATCCAAAAAGGAAACATTGTAAGTGACAATGGATATGTTTGACGATTTTGTTTGAATATTTCAAATAAAATAAACAATTCCAAACAAATATAAAATCATATGAAGGTAAATGTAATAGCAAGCAAATGTATGTGAAATTTGGTTATGTAGTGAGTGATGTTTACCATGTGGGTAATTCTGGAAGACAGGTTGTACGATTGGCTCAAGTGTATTATCCTGAATAGATTTTGATGCGAGCAATGATTCCTATTACTGTCTACGCTTAAGATATGGATTCTTGTGCATTTGTGCAATGCATGAGAATGGGAATGCTGGATTGATGTGAATGTCTGCCAATGACCGCACTCTTGAAATTGCAGTGAACATTAGCCCTTGGCGTTCTTTGGTGCCGATGTCTACTATTGCTTTGTCTAATGTCATTCCTTGTGACTTGTGTATCGTTAAAGCCCATGCCATTTGAAGTGGTATCTGACGACGTGTACCCCTTGTGATGAGAGAAATGGGTACATATGTTGGGTGTGAAATGTCCCATGGTGTTCCTTTGTATTGTCTAAAGTCGACAACCACGAAGGATGGTAATTCTGGGGGCTTTGAGCCAATTGAATAAAATATTGAGATGACCTTCCCAAGTGCGCCGTTGACGAGGCCTACATGTACCCATAAGTTGCTGGTGAGAATAAATTTTTGTTCATTGCATAAGAGCACTTTTGCAGGCAAATGCTCATCTTCTGTTGTAGTAGGAGTTTTCTGCCTTTGTTGTTCTACAGAACAAAGCACTACTGGGATGTTCAATTTTTTAAGCATTTTCTTATTATGCAAGACAACTGAGTTGTTTGTTGCATATAGGTGCATGGATTCTACAAATGTGTGTTTCTCTTCTTGTGTAAGAGACGAACTTGTTCTTGACATTAGGTGTTGCCAATCTTCAAGTGTAGCTATTCCATTTCTGAGATTTGTAAGTATTTGCCGGAAAGAAACCTGGGACGGGCTAGCTCCTTGTTGACAGAAAACGGTTGAAAGTTTTATGAATATGTCGAAGCTGCGCCAAAGTGCAGTGCCACGTGATGTCCCAGCGTATAAAGGAATGTCTTTTACAGGTGGTAGTTGGCCTAAATCTCCGACAAGGATAATTGAGCGATTACCAAATGGTGCATTTCGGTGAAGAGGGAATGCCTCTCTTAGACGATCGTCAATGTGAGAAAGCATTTTTGGACCAATGAAGCTCATTTCATCATTGAGAATGTATTCTACATGACAGAGTTGCTCTTGCAATTGTAGAGTGGTTGGCCTTCGAGAGGATGCATTGTTTGGATAGGGATACGAAGGGCAGAGTGAATTGTGAGGGCATTTATGTTGAAAGCTGCAACACTGGTTGGTGCAAGTAACAACAAAGGGTTTTTGTTTGCTGGTGAGTTTTCATCAAATGCTTGGTGCAGGCATTTAATCAAATGGGATTTTCCTGTCCCAGTTGTTCCTTGTATGATGATTTTGCGTGGGGGTTTTGGTGAAGGGGGTTTAAAGTGTGAAAAAATAGTGGTAAAAGCTATGTTTTGGGTAGGAGATAATGTGTGATCCTGGGGAAGGTTGGAAAAAGAATGATGCTGGTTTTGAATGGTTGAGCGGTTGAATTCAATGAAATTTATGGCAGTTTCTTACAAGGGAGGAGGGATAGTATTTTGTGACCAATTGTGGTTGGCATCGAAGTCGCGGTAGCCAATCATGTCAAGGTCATCAATTGCAATATTGTAACCTGGGTGCAGCTGAGAGAGGATTTGCCATTCATTCATCTGCATGGAATCAAGAGGGGTGTGCGGGGTAGTTTGATCTTCAGTATGTGGGGTTTGTGGGTTCTCAATTTCTCGATGGACATGCCATGGTGTATATGTACCCTTTTTTTGTTCCCAGTGTGCAATAATTTCTGCATCAGTTGAACCAATATCATTGGGGAGTGTTCGGAAGGGGAAATGCAATAGTAATTCACTCCAAAAAAAGGTGGCATAAGAAGGATCATCAGAGGAAGGAATGACATTGTAATGGGGCAAGACATGTACAATCATTGGAGGGAATATGTGTTTCCATTGGTTTTTTCTCCGCTGGGCAGAATATGACCACGAGCGTGCAGCTTCAAGGAGGGGCAGTTATTCTAATGAGACAGGCCTGTTTATATATGCAAGGATAAAGTTTGGTGTAGAACCGGGATTCTCAGTATCTTGTGAAACACGTTTGAAAACAACCTTGTTGACATTCAAAGAATGAAATGTACGGCTGCAGAGAGAGAGAGAGGTAGCTTTTGTAACATATGGCATATTTCTTGTGCACCAATTTCTCTATCTGCAATGGTTTCTGTAAGGAGTTTTCGGATGACAGCAATAGTAGGTGCTTCTAGAATGGCACTTTGTGATAGCCGTGATAGCATTTGACGGTAGCTTTCAGATCTTGTTTCTGCTTTTGCTGCATACTTTGAAATATATTTCAACATAGCATGACGAGAAAGGACTGGTTGGCAATCAACATTTGCTCTCCAAATAGAGAGTAGATCGACATTGTGAATATTCAATCTTTCATCATTGCGAGCAGGGACATAGGTTTTATGACCTTTATCATCAATGAAAAGTGAAGAAGTGGACTTCAACTCCCATAGTACTCCATATCGGCAGCTAAGTACATTGTCTTTCTTGCGAAGACAAGAAGATTCATGACACTTTGTATGACGTTGAACGCAGTTGACGAGCTCTGTATAGTCTTCAAACTGATTGGACGTGAATATTGATGTTGTGTCAAGAAGACATGGGTTATGAATTGTTGATTGGTGAAGTGGAATATTTCGGTGTTCTGCCTGACATGGATTCCAGGCAGTGACGTAGTGGTCGAAATATTTCTGTGCATTAGCAACTTCTAATGCATTGTCCCAGTCAAGTGTGTCCATGTTTGGTGCATTTTGCAGCCAGAGGAAGCCATGAATGTGTGCAGATCCTCTATGTTGCCATTCGTATCTGAATATAATATGAAGGTTACATTTGGTTAATACATATATATGCAATGTATAAAATTAATGTAGAGAGAAATGGATATTAAATAATACATGCACCAGTAGTCTACTGCATGGAGGCCTTTTTGCAGGATTTCTTTAAGGAAAATTGTAAATCTCTAATGCATATATTGGGCTGTTAGCTGTGGGTTTTTAATTATGTTTTGAATTTTCCATTGGAAGTGGTTGACTGAATTGGAAGGAACATTGGTAGGCATGATCATGTGCAAGTCATGCCATTTAGTATCCGTTGTGCTGAGAGTGAAAAAGAATGTTGGGCTTCCTATTTACGTGATCATGTCAATCAGCTCAGATCGTCGTGTGTTCCAGAAAGACCGTGTTCCTCGTAGGGTTGAACCAAACCGCATTATTTGCTCTGGAAATCTTGAATCTGGAGAGTCATGAAGACACTGGCGTAGGTCTGAAACCGTTGTTGGCAAGTTGTTCTCAATGTACTTCTTCACGAAAACAGTTGCTTGGCTACGGTGGCGCATTAGAATGTTATAAAGATAGTAGCAGAATCTCAGGTGTTGGCCAAATTGGTTATCATGGTAGTGCAACAAGTGTAAAGCATATTCATGCATCTCAACTTTTGTAAGTCTTGGTTGCATGATCATTGCAATGCCTGTAGGGAAGAGTGTGAGGAATGCCATGGCAAAGAGGCCGATGGTGTTGTATTCATTTATAGCAGTTAAAGATATTGGAGTCCAATCAATAGAGCTTATTGAATTTGAATGGGTCAAGTGCAAATAGTTACAAATGTGCGCAAGCTCAGTACATGAATTTGGGAGTACTGGAACGAAAGAAGAGGGTTGGATTTCTAATGGAGGTAGCATGACATCAGTATCATAAGTAGAATCAGTGGTGGTTTGATGGGGTTCAAAAGAGGAGGTGGTTACATTCTGGAGAAGAGAAGAAATGTCTATAGGGTGATCTGGTAGCGCAGAAATTGCAGATGAATTGAATTGAACATCATGGTAGTAAGGGTCATTTTTTATTTTGTATTCAAGGGTTGCAAGGACACGTGATTTGCAAACGAAGAATTTGTAAGCCTTTTCAGATGGATTTTGCCTTTTCACAATGAGGATGTCTAAGGCAGAAAGCATTCGGGGTAAGTATTTGGCAATAGTGGTGATGTCTTGAGGGAAGCTAATTGTATGGCCACTATATTTGTACTGACCACCACGGGAATGAGTGACTTGTAGAATGGGGTTGACACGTGCAATGAGCATTTCTTCAACTTGTGTTAACTAGTGAAGGACATAGGGTTGTTCTCCAGGGTTCATGTTGTTCAATTCAGAAAAACGATTGGTAGATTTAGATGATGCACAACGAAAACAAGAAATTCTACCATGGAAGAGCTTTTTTTTCATTCCTGGGTATGATTTCTTGCATATTGTGCAAACATGCATGGTAGAAAGTCCATCAATCCTTTCTCAAAAGTGACGGTGTTCTTCATTAAGGGGAGGATTATATTGGATTTGATGAATGTGAGATGGGTTGGTTTGTATAGTTGGGAGAGCATTTGAGGTGGGAAGGGATGTAGAGGAAGTAGTAGGGTTGTTACGGTTTTCATAAAGTAGTCGTCGTCGTGCATTTAGTCTATCCTTTTGTTGTGCATAAAGAAGACGTCGCCGCTTGTTTTTGGCTACAGTTTGATTGTTTTTTGGCATATCTAAACAAGTACAAATAATTATTGTTAGTTTTCATAAACGAGTAGTGCATGTTTGGAGAATGTATTACAAGTTTTAGAATTAACTTTTTTTATTTGAACATAGAATTAATATTTTTTATTTCAACATCGGTGAAGGTAGCTAGATTAGGTATAAGGAAAAACATGCAATTAGGAGTACTATAAAAGCATATGTTATTTTGGCATCTATTATTGAGAGGAGAGAAGCAATATAAACAATATTTTGCTCCCTTCTTCTTCATTTTTTTCTTTGACATGTTTGAACGATAACATGAATAGATTAGCAAGCAAGAGATCAATGTATAGCATGTAGACAACAAACGGGAAACGTGTGTAGTAACTCTTTACAAATGTTGATATCTATATTATGTAAAATGAAAATGGTAAACATACATATTTTGGAATAACTGGAAGAGAGTATTTGCAGTGAAAGCTACAGTTTGCATCATAATAACATGGGTGTATAATTTACAACAATATGAGACAATGAGTTGTGCGGAAATGTTTGTTTATGTACAAACAGTCGTGTTAGAAGAGACCCTAAAAAACATTTCAAAGGTGGCGAACAATAGGTCGCTTTGAAGTGGACATTGCTTGAATGTTAGTGAGTGCTTCCTTGCATGCAGAGGCATATTGAATTTCTTCTGAATTGATCAGTATTGGTTGCAAGCGTTGAACATCGTTGAAGTAATCTGCTTTAATGGAAGTGTTAGCAGGAAGCGGCGTCCTGAAATCCAGCCGCAAATTTCCTGCAGATCAGTTGGTTCGATAGAAAGAAGGAACAGGTCTTTTGTCGTGATGCCCATGAGCTTGTTCCCTGCATCATTGAAAGCTATGACGTTCTGTAGATGCCCGGTGTGGTCATGTAGCACAATTTTAAGTTTGTATCGGTAGTCACATCTGGGAAGTCACCGTTACATTTTGTACAATTCCAAAGATTGCTAGAATGCTCCACAACCTTCTTCATGCATTGTTTTCCGTTGAAATCTAATGGACATGCTAGAAAGTAGAAGTCATCCATACAAAGAGCAGTAATTGTTGCTCGAACTTAAACCCATATTGCTTTATCGGAGGTTTGCATGCCAGCAATTTCATGAAACGTCTTTCGTGGTAGGGCACATTTCGAAGCAACACCATAGTTTCTACTCAAAGATGGAGAAGAAGAGCTATAACCTGTTTCACAAAACCATGCATGTAGTTGATGAGTTTCTTCAACTTGTGGATTTATGATGAGAGTGCTTGTTGATATCGTCCCTATTGTGGTGCCATTAAATTCAAATACACGACCTCCTTTGATTGCAAGGATTGGTGGGGTGTCGAAAGAGTAGAATTCAGAAAGGTTTTGTCCTATATAGTCACAATGGTCTCCCCATAATGTTACATCAATGCTAAAACCCGACTTGTCTTTTAATATGAGTGTTTTCCTTAATGTTTCACTTCCGTCTTTTCGTCGAATTGTTGATGCAGGTGAAGTGGAGGTAACAACACCAATGACATCCACATTCGTATTTGGACTTGCACTTTTTATTTCAGTGATAGTCTTGAAGTGAAAGCTCTGGTAAGGAAACATTGGATCATCTATGGGACATGGATTGATAGTGGAAGAAGCAAACAAGTAAATTTCCCATTTGTTCTTGAGATGGTTGTAGTTTGGATTTGCTTCTTTCACTGTGCCATTTGAAACAATGTATAGCTGCCCAACTTGAATTAGATTGTAAAGAGATTCGACCAATTCAGCAAATGTAGAAAGGTGGATCTCTTCCTTATCACAATTGATAAGGTCAAATCCAAAAACTTTTCCTGAGCCTCGCACACTGTTGTAAGTCTTCAATGATGTTTTTGCAGATGCCCTACCTTGGATTGACCAATATTTTCGGTAAGGACTGAGTGCCGTGAATGGAATTGTTGTAGTTGTTGTCGTAATTGGTGGAGTAACTACAGAGGGCAAGGTATCTTCTGCTGATGAAGAGCTAAATTGGGATGTACCCACCTTTGCATATAGTAGTGTCGATGAGTCCTTCGTCAATGTTGTTGAGCGCATCACAACTTCAAGCTCAACCACTCGGATGGACCTTATGTAAACAAATGAGAAATGAATTAATGAAGATTCCATTTTCCTTTTCATAAAGCAAGAAGCATTTAGAAGGAAAAAATTAAAAGAGGGTAACTTCAAATGGTGGGCCTTACGAGGAGTTTTGAAGCACTGTGCAAGCTGCTTTTTTAAGCATAATTATTGAGCCAATTTGGATGTCTCCAGATACAACCTGTGGGCTATATGCGGATGGTAGCAAAGTCTTATGTTGATGTGTTCCATCAGATAGAGTAATGTGGAAGTGTGAGGATGTTGTTTTTAATGAGGTAACATAACCAACATCGATTATCTGAAGTAGTGGTTGAATCTCAGTGGAACCATTTAGCAACAAAGGAATGGCATTCATTGTCAAGGTTGTCTCCATAATATTAATAGGAGGATTCTTTTTCCCGTGATATTAGTACCTGCAATTCATCAACTTCACCACAACACAAAATTCTAGTAAAAGAAGATGTGATGTGAATGCGGAATCTAATCTAACAAGGCTAACTTTTGATGGTGAAACAATAATAAGGGCACAACCTAGATGGCGAGGAGAACAACCTCTCATATTAACCACCCAAGGTAGACCACATTAACAAAATGTATGTTAATAAGATTCGGTGACAAGGTACATATTGTGCAAATTTGGAAGTACCTCAAGCGACTCAAAGATCCTTATAATCTTACAGTACCTTTAAAACATGTATGAAATAGGAACATTTGCCAGCCATTCCTAATACTGATCCTTTCTACAATATTTTGTTCGCACATGACATGCAATCCTTGTAGGAGAAATCCACACTTTTCTTACACAACATAAAACCCCTTAAGAGATGTGTTTCAATCAAGGCAATTGCCATGTATTTCGCTCACTTAATTTACCCTCTGCAAACCTCTTTTAAAGGCTGGCTGGACTCCTTATGGCTTTGTAATAATATTTTATAAGTGGTTCATATTAGTAGGCCTTGGAGGCATCGACATAAAGTGCCCATCACTTGGAAGAAGTGTGCTTCTTTTGTGAATCTTGTGCATAATTCATGATATTTTAACTATTTTCTGAACAATCCACAATTTTTTTTTTTATTATGCTATGTTCGGTTGTACTCACTGTGCTTGTGCAGTTTTGCACATTACAGGGAATCACTTTCATTAAACATATGTTGAATAGTAGCCATTGCATATGACAAACACACTATTCAAACACTATGTATAGCTTTCAATAAATTTGTGAGTCTGATGCATGAAAGGGTAGAGCTATTGAATCTGAAATTTCACACATTCCTTTAGTCCAAGCATCTAGAAGAGCTATCTGGGTCCTCCCTCTTGTCAAAAACAGGACCCTGAAAATAGCATCCAGACCATAACAACACTAGAAGAGCTATTTGGGTCCTCCCTCTTGTCAAAAACAGGACCCTGAAAACAGCAACCAGACCATAACAACAATCAGATTCCATCAGACACACAACTGTGGCCAAATTGCAAACTGTCATGGGCAGTTTCTATATATTTGCAGCCTCACCAACCCATCTAAATGCAACAATCTGCAAAAAGAGGAGTAATTCAATTCCCATTCCCTTTTCGTACAAAGTTACAAAGAGCCAAATGGAGTATGATGTGCAAGTGGAAAGAATGTGGGCAGTTTTGATATAATTTTAGCCTCACCAACCCATGTAATTTCATGGACTACAAGGAAAGAAATTTATGTTCCTCTTACTCTAATTAACTATTTACAGGACAAATTACATAGGATTGATAATCTTGAAGCAGATGTCCTCCAAACAAGAGGGCTTGCAAGCGTAATACAACACATAGTTTATCACCTGATCCATCGCACCCAAAAGTGAATGCATCAATATCACTACATGACCCTTCCACGTGATCAACAGCCATGAATAATTATATGTACCAATGCCCCCTACATGTCCCATCCCCATCAATCTGTATTGAAATGGGCTCTCAACCAAGGCCAAGCTCATGTTTGTAATAAGGGCCACTAGAAGAGCTATCTGGGTCCTCCCTCTTATCAGAAACAGAGCAGGTGTGGACTTAGGTACTTTTCTTACAAGTATGTTTATACCACAATGGTATTGGTGTGCTACAGTCTCCATTTTTATGGCAAATATATGTGCCAGAGTGCGTTAAGATTTGTCCAAAGAAATGGTAAAAATTGATAACTCCTTGATTCTGGATTTAGTTATTCGAATGTTGAGCACATTTGGTTGTCGTAATAAAAAAAGTTGTGATAAGCTGTATTTGGTTCCATGTGTCATGCATTTCCTCTACTTGCATGGTATGTTGGGGAAAGGCTGATGCATTGGTGACAGCATGTTCCCTTTGAGGGGATGCCATCTGCATTTAACTTTTAAGTAATACACGTAATAGTTTTTCTGCAAAACCTGCACTTCCCTATATCTAATGTCTACTGTTGTCCAGGAAATAATGATCTTTCTCATTATTTGCCATTTTATTTTTAAAATCAAATTATACTACTAGAATCAGGGAATTCTTAAAATACTGAAATTATGTTCTGGAGACTTTATAAACATTTTTGACCCAATAATTTATATCTTAATTTCTCGACCTTGGGTGTTTTTAATTGTATTCTGCATTTGATCTGTTTCACAATATTCCTGTTTCTCTCACCTGGGGTTCAGGATATAGGCAAATTTTGCTGTATTTGCCCGTTTTATTTAATAATTTAAATTCTGTTTTTTTAGATATAGATGGAAAGATATTGATTTTAATTTTATTTTGCAGTGCAAGGTCTATATGCAGACATTCATCTGTACTACAACAGAAGTGAAGTGCAGGGAGCATGTGTAAGCAAAGCATCCTAAAGCAGACATTTTTCAATCCTTTCCTCATCTCAAGAAATAATGAATAGCTTGTGATCTGGTTTTGCTACATGTGGTACCTAATATATTTTGTAGACGGGTAAATGTATGTGCATTAAGTTTAGGTAATCTACAAATGGGTAATCTCTTGTAAATAAACAACTATTAAGCATGTTGCTTAATGAAAAATATTTGGAACTATATTTTATTGTTGAATGTCGCAAGTGGTGTTTTTGACCCTTATTTCTCTTGAAGAGGTTTCCATCAAATGAGTCGATATCTTGGTATAACATTGTCATTTGGTTATGGAGTTGAACCGGTGTTTCAATTCTTATGTTTGGTAGTGTCTACGCACATAATAAGCCTCTAAAATGTTTGGTAGTGTCTAAGCTCGTGATTAGCCTCTAAAATGTATTTCAAAGGCAGGCATCTTGATGAAAACATGTTACCATGTGAAGTTCTGTCATGTTGATCAAACAACAATTGGTAAGACATCAGATTTAAATGTCACATGATTGCTTTAATCCATCGAATACGTTAATCAACTAAATAAATTACATCTGTTCACTGGCATTAGTGAACTTGATTTACAATTTTTTCCCTCTTATGAAACAGACGTTGTCCTCAGGGCCATTGAACATATGTTGAATAGTAGCCATTGCATATGACAAACACACTATTCAAACACTATGTATAGCTTTCAATAAATTTGTGAGACTAATGCATGAAAGGGTAGAGCTATTGAATCTGAAAGTTCACACATTCCTTCAGTCCAGGCATCTAGAAGAAGGCCAAGCTCATGTTTGTAATAAGAGCCACTAGAAGAGCTATTTGGGTCCTCCCTCTTGTCAGAAACAGGACCCTGAAAACAACATCCAGACCATAACAACAATCAGATTCCATCAGACACACAACTGTGGCCAAATTGCAGACTATCATGGACAGTTTCTATATATTTGCAAAATAAACCCAGTGCTTGGATTTGTTGTGAGATTTTGGCTACAAGGAGGCGATCGAGAAGAGCTTGGGAGAGAACAATTACAGAAGAAATCGGGTATAAAAGTAGAAAGGCAATTGAAGTGAAGAAGGAAAGATGGTTCACAACAATCACTACAGACTCCTTGAAGTTACCCATTAAACTCAAGAGGAAGAAATCCTCCAAATTTATTTGATTTTTCCAAGCCATGGCAATCTTAGAAGTGATACACAGTTACTTTAATCTTCCAAACTATAACACTTGATAGAACCTACAGTAATCTCCACTCTGTGAACCCCTTAGCAGTTTGTGTGTATGAGTGCCAGAAATAGCAATGTCAATACAACTGAAAGAGAACTGATTTGAATTGTGAGAGCACGTGGGAATCGAAGAGCCCGCCTAATGAAGATGAGTTCCGTCTTGGCATTGATTAAGAAACAGAGACAAACTTAATTGTCATAACCCACCTGTTTTTGAGGCAACAGGCTAACACTTTGCTGCCTGTGAGGAAATTAGTGTGGTAGATTAGACAGCCGCATTGTGTAAGCACTAATACCCAAAGAAATTATCCATTAAGCTAAGGGAATGGATAACGTAAACATACAAAGACATCAAGCAATGCTAGCATGAGAAAGGACACTAATGAGGACCTACGCAATGAAGTGTACCTACAGGATAAATATTTAGGACGGTATTGCGTGTAAAGCCATAAGTGGACAAGAAGGGGATTATTGATCATGTGGAATAAAA
Source organism: Pinus taeda (assembly GCA_000404065.3). Taxonomy (NCBI): domain Eukaryota; kingdom Viridiplantae; phylum Streptophyta; class Pinopsida; order Pinales; family Pinaceae; genus Pinus; species Pinus taeda. The sequence goes on along the minus strand of APFE030855055.1, from coordinate 253,962 downwards.
TCTCAATACAGGGATATGACTATTCCAGAATTCTGATAGACATGAGCAAAGCTAACTGATCTTCAATCGAAATCAACTGGTTTTTGATGGACATGAGCAAAGTCAACTGTTTGACTTTGATCATATCAATCATATCAGGTATTCCACTATAATAAGATAGCTTGCCATCACATATATAACAACTACAAGTCAGACATGGTACACAAGGCAGGACACTGAAACCACTGATGTTGTTTGTATCAGAGCAAGAGAAAAATGACATAAATGCACCCGGTATAGCTAGGTAATCTGAAGCTAGCTCTAGAAGTGGGTACGGATATCAACTAATGAGAAACAGAATCTTGTGATTAAGAATGCTTATCATAGCAGAAAGCATTGTAATCTGGTAAGGGTTATCCTTTCTTTATGGGGTAATGTAAAAGAGTAGTTCTTATGGAAGAGTTCAGATATTTCTTAGGTCAATTTATAAAATTTCATAAGACCAACGAGGAGAGTAAAATCTTCAATTGCACCTGAACATGCGTAGAATAGTCAACAAAGGTATGCCTCATAGGGTTGATCTTAATTTGAAAGGATCTCAATAAACCCAGCCAGATGACTATGGAAGTACAATCTTCAAATGCAGACTCTGCCAAGATGTAGGTCGTCTAATGACTGCCTGCACAAGAAAGGTACAACAAGTGGAAGGACATTCAGAGCCATAATAGATCTCCAATAGATGGCCTGCAGTAGGATCCAAAAAGTTGAGAAAACGAAAATAAGACGCGGTTAGATTAGAAGACAACCAAAAGGAAAGCAACCAAAATTATAGAAATAATAGCTACAGAGAAGGCCCATGAAGAAGGAAGAAATCTCCTACAGACTCTCGAGTCTCAGCACAAGAGAAGACCACATTTGAGAATAGGAACCAGGAGAAGAAAACCAACCACAGCCGAATTTGTGAAAAAAAGAAATCAAGAAGACCATAGAACATCAAGATCCCTTTGCCAAATCCTCGACAATGGAAAGTGGATACAAAAATCGATTCAAACAAGGAGCAAAAAGAAATGTCTGGTTGGTGGTTTTGTTTTAGCAGAATAGACATGCCTCGTACATGGCTTGTAAGCCAAAGGAAGCCATACTATGCAGTGCAGCTCCTCAGGACATGTTTCTTAAAACTTCCATTAGAGAAAAAGCATCAAGCAAACAAAGTGAACTGCTTCAAATAAATAGAAGGAAAAGAGTGCTACCTTGGAGACATGTTCCAGAGTGACTGCTTGAAGAAAAATGGGAATCCTAAGCTTGATGGAGACAAGAACATCACTACCCTTTAGTGGAAGACACCTCCCTGGCTCACCGAATTTGGGGGTTAGTATTTCATTAGCAAGAGGGTGAAGGTTGTTCAAGGAAAATATCCTTCTAGATATCTCTCTCCAAGACAGAGATAACTTATTGCCAGGGTAATATCCCTCAAAATGATATAAAAGCTTTCCTCCATCACTGGCTACTTCATAATCCACTCTCCCTATTCCATCAGCCGAATGTTTCTCAATCTCTGCTTCAACCATCTTCTGTACGGCAGCATGGAAATCGCTGAAACTAATGGCAGACTTCCTATTTTCAACTGCACCCTTTTCATTCATAAGAGCATTTATAAGATCCATGGCATCTGTGACAGTAAGAAGACCATTTCATTGCAACTACATGGATATTTCTTCCAAATGATTGAGATAAAATATTGTGATATGCACTGACCTGAGTTGCTTGGAGAATCTGGATGTCATTTCTGCCGCAGAATTACAATAACGCATGTAAAACAGGGAAACACTATTAAAACAAATTAATACGATAGTTGACCCTAAGTACCTTGGACATTTGTCGTTAACTGGGTATTTAACTCTATTTATTGTATTTAAATCACATTTCCACTTGTTAAACACCATCCATCCATACACCCGACCGACATATAATGGAAAGGGCGTACACCTGGGTTGTTGCATGGCAACTCCCCTTCTGCCACACACCCTCTACCACATGTTGGCCACATGGAGTAAGGTGGGTAGCATTCTTGGGTTTTAGTGAATGATCCAGATTACTCGAGGTAATCGAATGGTTATCCCTAGACATTCAAACCCTAACCCTTCATGAAGCACCCGACATTCGCAGTTTTATCAGCATGTTGGTGGCATTTGAGAACCAGGGCTCTCCAACTGCCTTCGAAACAAGAAGTTCATTTAATATTTCCCCTAGACGCTCGAACAAAATTCCACCCGTTGCTCCCTAAAGGCTTCTGCAGGAATAAGATCAGCTTTGCATGCGCAAAGACGACAGCAGGAGGACTGGCCAAAAAACTGTTGTCTTTCGCTCTAAAATTGATAAACGAAGGGAAAACGGCTGTGAACGACCAGTATATGCAATCGGTGATAGATTTTATGGAATTGGAAGGGCTTTAGTTTCTCTTGAAAATCTCTTGTTCAGAAGTCTTGCAAGGTGCAACAAGCACAAATTCAACAGCAAAGTGATAGCCTATTGCCTCAAAAACAGGTGGGTTATGAAAATTAAGGTTGTCTATGTTTCTTAATCAATGCCAAGATTCCACCAAGGTATGGTATGTTTTCTTATTCAATGCCCTGTTCTGCTTTGGCTTCTTCTAGTTCAATTCATAGGACGTTGTACCTGGGCTGAACCAAGCTTATGCCCTTCTTGGACAGGAATTCTCAGATCATTCGCTGGAGTCAAAAGGGTTGGAGTCTTGGACTGAGTCTCCTTCCCAAAATTGGTTTGACATTTCCCTCTCCTACCCAACTCTTCCATTGTTAACAGGCAGGTATGCTAATCAGTGTCAGTGAAGAGAAATGGGAATGGCAGGTGCCACTGTACTCTCTGGTGCTTTCTAAAAAATGGTACAAGTTACTTATCATCTAACAGGACATTGACCATACAGCTAAGAGCAATTGCTCTGCAATATTGTGTAATAAGCAAGGGTAAATTTTCTTCCAGTACATAAATTAATTCAACATCAGTAACATCCTCTAATATAAATAGTGCGAATTGTTATAATAAACTGAAACAGAGCAATAAGTTTTTCACAACAATTAATGTTTCAATCCAATGTATTGTTTGTATATTCACACCAATAAAAAACAAAATTACAATGCGTTCCATGTTCAGTAACTTGAAACGATTTGTCTAATCCTTGATGAGGTATGAGTATGTTACGATAACGCACTTACTCAGATAGCAGATGCCAAGCAAATAGTTAATACAACCAGGAATCAGGAAAAACCAGCAAAATTAGAGAGAATGGGATTAGAAAACCCATTTTTGAGAGCACTAACCTGAAATTTAAATAGAAGAATTTTGAGAACCTAGGAACCTGGGAAAACAATTTCTGAACAGGGAAACAGAGTTGTACCTGCCATTAAAAAACCCATAAGAAAACACTAAGAAAACACTGGACTAAGATTAAAACGTTGGAAGCAAAATGAGAGAGAATGGGATCAGAAAACCCATTTTTGAGAGCACTGACCTAAAAATTGAGCAAGAACAATTTCTGAACAATAAAACAGAGGTGTAAACAGTGTATACTGAACAACAGAGGGCTAGGTCGTGCACAACAGATTGTACAGCAAAAACGGGACACATTATTGCAGCAGTAAGTGGAAAAGCACAAAAACGTTATTGCAGAGGGCGTGGAAGAGAACATGAAAATCATAAAACGGGCGGATATGGAGGAAGAGCAGAAAACGGACGGATATGGTGGAAGAAAGCAGGATATTCTCTGAGATTGCTGAGAATAAACAGAAATTGCACGACACATATGAACAATTTGCCCGTTGAATGCCCGCTGAATGTGGACGCCAGGTGTCAATGTTAGAAACAAAAGGACGACGAAAGTCTCACTCAAAGGAAGGCCTATCGGCCTAACTAGATTTTAAAAAATAGAAAATTAACAAACAAACAAACAAAACTATGAAAATTAAAATTAAAAACATTTTAAAAAAACATAAGAAAACCAAAACATACTCAAAAAATAATAATAATATAATAATAAATAAATAAAATTTTAAAATATGAAAAAAAAAAACAAAACAAAAAAAATATGTTAAAATTTAAAAAATATATATGTATTTTTTTATTTTAAAAAAAAAACAATTTAAGTTTTTTATAAAAATATATATTTTCGATTAAAACAAAAAGACATTTCATATATATATCCGATTTTTTAAAAACAAATAAATTTTAAAATCTTTAAAAATAATTATA